>PVJA010007679.1:0-67508 GCA_004027025.1 Myocastor coypus
TCTCTCCTCTCTTCTCTCCTCTCCTCTTTTCCTCTCTTCCTTCACTCCCCTCCCTTTCCCTCTTTTCCCTCCCATCTCTCCTCTTTTTCACTCCTCTCTTCCCCTTTTCCTCCTCTCATCCCCTCTCCCTATTCTCTCCTTTTCCCTGGACCACTCTTTGCTTCTTCTTCTTTTCTCATTTCTTTTCGTCTTTTTTTCTCTCCTCTCTCTTCCTCTCCCTCTCCTCTGCTTCTGTCTCTATTCCTCTCCCCGTCTACCCTCTCTGACTCTAAATCTGTCTTTCTTTGTGTCTCTGTCCCTGTTGCTCTGTTTGTCTGTCTCTTTCTCTGTCTCTCTGTCTCTGTCTCTGTCTCTGTCTCTCTCTCCCTCTCCCTCTTTCTCTCTCTCTCTCTCTCTCTCTCTCTCTCTCTCTCTCTCTCTCTCTCTCTCTCTCTCCTTCCTGGTCACCATGATATATTATGTGAGCAGATTTCCTCCTCCTCGTTTCTTGTGCTGCATCAGAATTAAAGTCAGCCCACCATAGATTGAATCTTCTGAAACACAGAGCCAAAATAAATCTCTTTAAACTGTGTCTGTTGGGCAATATGTCCCTGCAATGTTATGCATACATATTTATGCTATACACACATGGATAATTTTGCCATATGTTTTAAAATTATACTGTGCAGATATGCAGGTACAACTGGTTGTTGCGCCATATTGACTGTGACCTCAGCTATTCAGGAGACCTGAGTAGTTTGGGTAATCTAATGAGACTATGTCTTAAAACAGAATGGGAAAAAGAGCTGGAGATCTAGTTTAACACTAAAAGAATTCCCTAGAATGTGCAAGGTCTTGGGTTCAATCCCCCATATCACCTCCCTCGAAATGTAGGTTAAATCGTACGGAAAACTGTTAGAAGTGCAAGGCATAAGGCAACCAGTCCACAGTGACTCAATCAATGTTTCTTGCAAATGCACATTTTAGTAAGATTTTAAGATAGTTTTGATATACAGCAAAGTTGGAGAAGTGTTGGTGGCAATCACTCGTCCTCAACAGTCAAACGTTGGAATCCACTAGAAAATCTAGTCATATTGATGAAAGAAGAAAACACTGATCTGGGGTGGATGACCTCCAATAGGGAACCTCTAAATGATATAGGGAAAACGATCCCCAACCTGAAAAGTACCTGGGATGAGTTCGTGTTCTCTAAAACCAAAGAATGAATTTTAGGAACAAAAGGAGGTTATGAGCAGAATACATTTATTGAGGGAAAGAAAGCTCCTGTCTGAGAGAGGGACAGGAGGGGGTTCCTGAGCGGGTGTCCCCCCGGAAGCTGTCTCTTCCAGGGACTTTTATAGAGAAGACATGGGAACTCGCTTAGGTTGGTATGAGGTGGGACAAAGCTGTGGTCAACCAATGGGATTACAAGTACTATTGCTCAGGTAAAATTGATTAACATCGGGATCCAATGGGAAAGCAAGTCATGTAGCAAGTGGGCAAGAACACCACCTATTGAGCTTGGGCTCCTGACTCTTTCTAGGCTCTTTCAAGGTGATTGATACTCATTTAGCCTATCAATCCCTGATGCCCATCTTTAAGGAACTATGTAGTTGCTTTTAATTACGCTTGTCACAAGATCTGGCAAAGGAGTATCTGTCTCTAGTTGTAGAGTTAACTCGTCTTCCATGTTGTCCTTGAGGGCCTGGCTCTGTCTGACTGCCTGTAATATTTCTATCTAACTCAGCTGCCTACAACAATATCCCATCTCCAGAATTCTGACTTCCCTGGAATAGGCTATTAATGCTAACTAAATAATTTTATGTAGGGCCAGTCACTATTCAAACCATGAAGAGACAGAGTTAATTTCTTCATGCAAATTCTGTAAATCATTTCACGAATTGGTTTGCTTTACAGTCAAGACACTTGACCATTATGACTTGAACTTCTTGAGTACATTTGAATAGCTGAACTCATATTATGTGGATAACAAATCTAAGTTGACTCCTTGCAAAACAATGTGGAGGTGACATAAGATGCCTTTGTTTAATAATCTGCCCACCCCCAAGCATGTGAGGCTCTAATAAGTCACTCAGAGGTGATTGTATGAGTGACCAAAGCAAGACTGGAATAATCTGGTGGAGCCCAGATAAATAAAATGGTCCTTATTTTAAGATAGTGCACTATTGTTCTGTAGCAATAAATGTCTTATTATCAGCATGTGACTGAAGCATCATATTTGTAAAGAGTCTCCTTGAGGAATTTGAGTGTTTTTTTTTTTTTTTTCTGACTGCTGGAACATGAAACAGGACAGGAGGTTTAGTGTAGCTCACACTTCATCCGTAGTCTGCTTGCTCCCAGATCGGATGACACGGTGCAGAGCCACAGCAGAGGAAAAGTTGTGGACCTCATCACAACCCAAAGCTGGGATGGGAGATTGACTCTTCCAGACATGCTCTCCTCTTTAGACTAGACCACGCCCTGTAATAGCAAGACTCCTACAGTGCCCCGAAAGGCAATCACATTCCAAAGGCGGATGGGTGCATGAGGCTCTTGAGGACATTAGAAATAAACAATAATAGTATGTAGTGAAGTTTGTGTAATTATTCTATAAATTCTATTTTTTCACTTGTCTTCCAGTTGGAGCTGCATAGAAAGCTTTCAATAACAATGGTGGCTGGACCACATCTGCAAAGTTTCTGTTATTGTTAGTAAAGGACATATACTAGTCACTGAAATTATTCAAGACTTTTCAGGTGAGCTGCACACAGCAAAACGTGAAGAGCACTGCTCTTCCTGAGATAGTAGGATATTTTTGTGGTTATCAAAGTGCACAATCCTTGTGAAACATCTAGTTTCAGGAGCAGCATGGGGACAAAGGAGTGATTAGTCTCTGGCAAAGAGAATGATTAATCTGGCATTGCACACACCCACAGCCCTTTGAAAAACAGTTATCTGCAGGCCTTAAACTTACTGTTCCTGATAGGACAATGATTGGGTGCTTGAGATCACCCCCAAAAAGCACGCGTTTTCTGTGCCTACGATTATCATGAGAATCAGAAAAGTTCAGCTACTCTTCATTGTCTATAGACAGAAAGTTTACTCAGAATGCTATGTGCAAAAGCTTCTCCTGGGTATTTAAAAATTTGACAGTTTTAAACTAAAAGTTGACATATCTAGCTGTTGTTGAAATTAAAAAAAAAAAAAAAAAAACTCTTGATGGTATTAATCCTCTTCCATAGAACAGTAATTGGAGTAAAGCACAAGACTAAATACTACATCCTTCACATGGATCCAATGGTGATCAGTTTATGAGAGGGCCCTCCCTTCCTTCCTCCAACCTGTCACCTGCAAATACTGTTTCATTGTTTAAGTTACCTGCTAGGTTCCTGTAGGCAAGGGTTACTTTGCTTCTCCTGATCTTTCTGTAACATTATCCTTGGCTGTTTCTTTCTGAGGTTATTGTGAGTTTTCACGGGAAATGTCTCTAAAATTATGCTGCTTAATTTTTAAAACCAAAACAACATAGAAACTTTATACTCTCAGAAAGAACCACCCACTGGCAGAAGACAAAGGAGTATTTAATAAGTATTCATTGACAAATGATTGAATTCCCTGGGAAAGCGTGATTATTTAACCTGTCTCCACTACACACCCTCTTAATTATAATTACTGATCAAAACTAAACCAGTGATTCTGGAGATTCACCAAATTATCATTTTCAGTGGGTCAGATTTGGGAGATGAAAATCATTTCTAAATGAGGCAACATGATTCCTGCAAATGCTTCCTGATGGCTGCTTGTATTACATATTAATGTGTTAAACTCCAGTATGAAGCTTCTCCACACTAACTTAATTTAGTGTTAGATTGTTAGCTTTGTACGATCACATGCCTTTGTATATAGCTTCTGCACCCAGGCCTAAATAAGATTCATTAAAGAAGCTTGGTATGCTCTTAAGTATACCTCTGCGGGAAAATTTTAATAATCAAAGAAGGAGCTGATGTAAGGGTATGATAAATTGCTTTGCTACAGGGTAATATAAACCTTAACTAGTATGATGAATACTTCTGCCTTGCAAGGAAAACTAAAGCAGAGAAAATGCCTTAAATATGTGCATTCTGATGGATGAAGACAGTCATCTGCATGTAGTCTAGATGAGTCAGACATTATATTACTTTCATTTGGAAGTGAAATTTCTTTGTAGGATAAAAAAAATGACCTAAAGAAAGACCTTCTAGAGATTCATCACACTATAATTATCACATTTAAGAATAATTGGTTTACAAAATTCTTTCTGATGGATAATTTTCCAGGCTGATAATGAAGGAAGGTCCTTAACAACTGAAATCCTTGGGGTTTGAAATTCATTAACACAGAATTCTTGTTTTCTAAGCTTTCCTCTTGATAATAACAAATGATGAGGTGTCTCAGTGAAGGTGCATTGTCTTTCTGTGTACAACACAGAGGATGACAATATCTTGGAGTCTCCCAAAAGATAGGGCGAATGTCACCCAGAGACTCACACTCTGGAGGAGATATTTTGTCCTCATCCATGGATAGCAGATGGCTTATATTTTTCTCAACACATTTGATTTTACTTGGTGTAATTAACTGAAGCTTTTGCCTTCTAATTCACCCCTATTTCATTTTCCTTTGCTCTTCTACCTTCTCAAGCCATATGCTTACTAATGGGGAACGGGTACATGAACCCAATGCGTCTCAGTTCGTTCTTTCAGCCTGTCTCCCTCCCCCTTCCCTCTAATTCTTTATCCATTTCCTATTTGAAAACCCTTTATTTTCCTACTTCCTGTAATTTAGCTTTTGTTTTTCTTTATATAGTTTTACTTTTATTGTAAACTTCTTAAGAATTAACATTCAAACCATATTATGTAATTTGTTAGCTATCTAATGCTATGTAACAATATTAGCACCAGCAAGGTGGTTGTAAACAACTCACATCTATTAGTTTCCATTCCTGTGAGTTGGGAATCCACGGATAGTTTAAGTGGGCCCTTTGTTTCAGAGTAACTTTCAGGCTGAAATGAAGCCACAGTGGAGTCTCATGTCAAGGCTCCACGGAGAAGAATATATTTGCAACTTCATGGATTCTATGATAGGTTGGCTAACTTCAGCTTCTGAAGTCTGTTTATCTGAGAATCTTCACTTTTTGTGGGCTGTTAGATCAAGGACATCCTGAAGGTTCTGTACACAGTTTTTAAAAACATGGCAGCTTGATTTTTAAAATCCAGCAAGCAAGAGTTTCCCGGACAGACAGAGGAGGTAATTCTGTATACCCAACTACAGAAACAAGCTTTGCTAGATTCCTTCAGCTAGAGGCCATAGATTCCCCCCATAATTAAGAAGAAGAGATTACATGGTGGGGTGGGGCATTGGTACCAGAAGGCTGGGATCTTGCCAGCAACCCCAGAATTTCCTCACCGCAGAGAAGACCTAAAATAGTGATGGTGAACACTTTAGAGCTTTTAATAGAAAATAGCCAGCCGTGGGCCAGTATGCTATAGGTTCCCCACCACCGACTGAAGGAAAAGTACTTGACTCCATTAAAGTTATTTTAAAAGAATCAGAACTTTCAAAGAAAGAAAGTGGCCAGGCGTGGTGGCTCACGCCTGTAATCCCAGCACTCGGGAGGCTGAGGCAGGAGGATTGGCGTGAGTTTGAGACCAGCCTGGGCTACAAAAGTGAGCTCAAGGCCAGCCTCAACTGTATAGCGAGACCCTGTCTCAAAAAGGCAAAAAAAAAAAAAAAAAAAAAAAAAAAAAAAAAAAAAAAAAAACAAAGAAAGAAAGTGGCATATCTATAAGATGTTTATATTGCCAAATGGGTCTGTCAAAGATAATGGTGACTCAGTGGACCTGAGAAAGGTCCTGAACAGCTGGCTTCTAAGTTCTATTTGACATGGCTTGCTTAGGATATTAAGGATAGAGCTTCATAAGGATTTGCCTTGAATTTTAGTATCAATGACATCAATGAAAAAAACAGAGTTCAAGAAAAAGGCTGTGTTTTATTAAAGAAAAGAAAATATTACAAGCCAGAAAGTCACAACCTTTGCTACAGCTATTTTCTATTATATCTTATAGAAGTCATTATATGAGCAATAACATGATAAAAACATATATTTCCAAAACTCAAAGTATTATATTAACAAATCTAAATGGAGTAAAAATAATGAGTTTGGCAATTGTCATTCCACATTCAGAAAATAATTGAGCTCATGCAATATTTATGAAAGCGTAACATTTTTTCCACTGGAAATTAAAAATGAGGTCTTTGGATAAGACTGGGAGGGTTCTAACCCTTCTTCTGATAATTATTTCTGTGTGACCTCAGGCAAGTTAATTACTTTGCATGCCTCAGTTTCATCATCTTTAAAAGTGATAGTAATAATATTACTCTTCAAATGGACTTGTTCAGAGGATTATATCAATTAATTCCTATCAACCTTTTACATAGTATGACCATCATGCTTAGGAAGTTTTAGATATTTTTATAATGCTACCCAGACTTAAGAGAGGTGAAAATAGATTGTTTTTCTTGTTTCAGAACTTTTGTTTGTTTATTTATTTATTTTTGTGGCCGGCTCAGCCTGCCCTGAGGGCAGAGCTGGCGCAGCATGTGGTGCCGGGGTTCGAACCGCGGTCCCTGCAGCCGCCTAAGCTTTCCCAAGCAGGCACTTTAGACCTCTGAGCCATCCTGCCAGGCCCCCGAAAATAGATTTAAAGGAGGGACAAATTATGGGTTTTAGCCATTCAAATTTTTCCCAACAGTGAAATTCTTGCACATATGAATATAAATGGCCATCCTGAATTATGCTTCCAAGTATCTATTGTATCATTTAATAATTTATACAGTATATATAGAACTAGCCAATCTTCAGTTGTCAAAGCTTGATTACAATTTTTTTCTTTTAATGAGAACTTTGAATCAAATTAAAATGCAAAGAAAGGTAGTTTCTGAGATTTCAATAATAACAGGCTAATGAAACCTTTGTTTCCCAATTTAATTACTAAAGTATCCCCTTTTGATCCAAAAGCAATAATGGTTTCTGGAAAATAATCAGCCTGCCAATATTTGTCAAGCAATTTCCATTAAATTGCCGTCATCTGGATCATGGATGTATGCGTGCGGTTCCCAGCCCTCCACGGTGCTGTCCCAGGAGCAGTGCGCAACTGAATCAGCACAGAACGAGCGTGAGGATCCGGCAGAACTGCTGTAAATGTAGCAGAAGACGTTTCACAAAAGTCTTAGTTTACGTTCCAGAGCAGGCTGGAGTGATGTTAATGAATTACTCTGGCTAAAAAGGCTGTTTCCTTCCTGTTCCCCCTTTTTTTGTATGTGGGGATTTATGGATAAAATTTTTACATTAATCATGACAGAGCTGCAGCACTGACCCTTCAGTTGAAATAGGGGACCTTCAGTATGCCTTCACCTTCCTCAGTTCTTGTCTGTTAAAGGTCTTTCAGTTTCGTGTTGTCAGGGTTATTGCTACAAGGACACAGCCAGAGGAGCATACTGCTGTTGAGGTCTGACCAGATCCTAGCCATTTCTAAGAGCTACTTTTCTATCATCCTCCATTCTTTGCATTTTTTCAAAGAAAAACAAATTTTTGTATGCGTTGCATTCTGGTGAATTCACATGTGAACAAAGAAATAATCTTGTCTGGCCCGGCAGGATGGTTCAGTGGTCTAAAGCGCCTGCTTAGGAAAGCTTGGGTGGCTACAGGGACCACAGTTTGATCCCTGGCACCACATGCTGCGCCAGCCCTGTCCTGGGGGCAGACTGAGCCAGCCATACAAATAAATAAACAAACAAACAAAAGTTCTGAAACAAGAAAAAAATAAAAATAAAATAAAATAATTCTTAAAAAAATAAAAAAGAAATGATCTTGTCTAAGCTAAAGGAACAATCTTATCCCACTGACCTGTGACTCCAGAGAACTGAAACCTCTCCTAAGGGTGAAGGTATTCGATTTATAGTGTTCCCACCCTCTGTCCCCTTTTCCCAGGGCTGCCCAGATTGGTGCCCATAAATCTGTGCCACCATTTATTTTGTCATGTGAGCATCTGTGTCTTAACTACTGAACCAAGGGAGCTGGGTGATTTCACATACCATTGAACAGCAAATAGACAACATCATTGTCCCAAGCTATAAATTTTACATGCAACCATTTGTACACCTGCACACAGCACATTTGATAGCATCCTGTCCTTGTCCAGTTAGAAGAAATAAGATAGAAAAATTCAGTAAGGACAGTAGAAAATTTCCTTTTCTCAGAATGCCATAACTATAACTCTGAGAAGTGATACAGCATGAGTACTTTGGAGGCAACTGATCTAAATTTTATTCCACGGGCTCTCTAGGCCAAGTACTTTTGACTTCTTGCTACTTAATTTCCTTGTATTTAAAATGGGACTAAGAGCTCAACCTATATCATAAAATGATTGTGTTAATTGAATGGTTACTAGTCCATCCTAAATAATTAATAACTACCAGGCAATAGAAAAATACTTTGGTAGTCTCAGCAGCAATAGGAGGTTCTATTTATTTTCCAAGTCTCACAGGAAAAAATACATGTATATACATGTATTTACAAAAATCTTTTCAATTTGCCCTCCTTTATCCATGCCACTACTAAAAAAAAAAAAAAAAAAACCACAGAATTTTTGTTCATGTCAATGACTAAATTTTATTGAACTTCCTGATGTTTTATTACAATTTAGGTTATAAACATAGAAATACCCTTTGGGCCATTAATTAGGAAAAAGATGGCTTGCAAAATAAAGTATGAGGATCTGGTGGTTCTCCATCACAGAAATTTTACTTACTTACTTACTTACTTATTTATTTATTTATTTATTTATTTATTGATTGATTGATTGATTGATTTGTGGGACTGGGATTTAAACTCATAACCTTGTGCTTGCCAGGCAGGCACTTATGCCACTGAGCTATCTCCTGGGTCTCGATCACAGAAATTTCATTTGGTGGAGAATCTGGGTGCTTTGCACATGGGTCCTTCAGAGTAGAGTCATGTCTGCACCCTGTAAGCATGACACACGTGGAGTGAGATTTGTATGATTAGCCCTTCCAGTACAATTATGATGTTAAGTCATTTTCAATGAGTTCACCTGTCATTTTCCTCCTCAGAATTGTTTTCACTGTTGGACCTTTTACATTGAAAGGAGTGTTATTTGCTTGGTTTATCTTTGCTTTAGGGAAACAAAAAGAAAGTTTAAAATGTGTTAAAAAGACACTGTAGTAGAGCAGGTAAAATATTCATTGTGATTTTCTGCCATATTTAGGCATATTGATGAACAAATTTATATAATAATGTTTAAATTCAGGTGTTTCTAATATTGTAGATAATGCTCATTGTACTCCTGTTATGGTGCAGAAATGCGCTTACACAACTTTATTTTTACTTACTCTTCTAGTAGCCCTGAGAAGTAGGTAGCATTCTAATCCCTGGTAACAGATGGAACTTGAACCATGAGTAGACAAATAACTTGTGTAGTAGGTGATTTACTGTTATGGATGGCTAGATTGTAAGTGGAGACTGTCTTGCTCCAGACCCACACTATTTACTTATTAAATACTTTATTTCACTGCCACAATAATAGTTTGCATTACTGTCCGTATGCTTCCTATGCATTGATTCTACATTTTCAGTTTGAAGCCAGACAATAAGGTTGTATAGTCTCACCTAACAACTGTATGCTTTGTCGAAAGGGAAAACAATTCATTTGTGTAAAAACATATTTTCTGCTTGGACTGGCTGTGGTTGGTAGCAAAGTTCACTCTCCCAGAAGTAGCTTGTCTTACATGTGTAGGTTTTCCTACAACATCATAACTAGTACCTCTTTCTCTATTGAGAACAGTCTCTATTTCCTTCATCAGCAGAGCAGCACAGGGTCCTACAGTTACACCCTTAACTCTTGACCAAGGCCAACCTGACTGTACATTTAGAAAAGAAAACTTGAAGGGAACAAAATACTGCTGATGCAATTCAACAAGTGATTAGTGGAAAATAATTAGTGGAAAAATGGAAATAAGGTGATGTTTCTCTCTAGATCTTGAAAATACAAAATGGGAAAAAGAGACAGGAGCTGGGTAATCTAAGAAAATCAGAAATCGGTGGGTTCCAGAAAGAGGTGACCATAGTTTAAGTACACACTGACTACACAAAACACAGTCTTATCTCATTTTTTCACCTACTTCTGAAAATACCCAATTTCTCTTGCTTTGTTAAGATAGTACTTCATTTTCTATGCACCAGTAAGATCAGTAGTACAAGTATGAATGAAGTATGGGATATGGCTAAACTTTTTATTTTATACAGGTATAGAAGATTTTGTACAATGAGAAAGAAACAAGATTTTTGAGTTTTTAATTTTAGGATAATAATCCTGCAAAGCAAAACAGTAGGGAAGTGTGTACTGAAAACATACAGATTAGTAGATTTTTTTGTTACTGTGGAGAACAACCTGAGACTAAGCAACTTTATAAAGAGAAGAGTTCTGTTAAGATCATGGTTCTGCAGCCTCACGAGCTCACACTCTGAAGTGGCCTTTTGGTTGGCAGAGTTAGGAGACAATTCCAGGTATCAAATTAGCAAGAGACAAGGTGTGTATGGGATGTGTGCATGTGTGTGTGTACATTTGTGTGTACATATGTCTTAGATACATTGTTGCTGAGACAAAATTCCTGTACCCTAAATGAAGGAAGAAAAGAGCTCACAGTTTGCAGAGGTTTCAGATTGTAAGCAACTGGCTCCAAGGGATAGGGCATGATCCGGGGAAACGGCTCAAGGTGGCAGAAGAAAGTGAAAGAAACAAGGAGGAAGGCAAGCCTCTGTCCCTCCCTTACCCGCATGCCAGCTGTCCTCCCGTCTCCTTGCCCTCCTCTTCCACAAGCTCAGGATGTTTACAAAGTGAGGACCCTGCCCCCGCCATGAGTCACTTAGTTGAACTTCTAAACTTCTCAGTTGTCAAGTGGACCTAATGTATCAGCCATTATAGCATACAGGTGTGATCTCCATTTAATTACAAAGTCTCCATTACTCAGCCATGTGGGTTCCACCTGGATCACCTAATGAAATCACAATCACTCCCAAAAGCCTGTCCTCTAAAGGTGATAGTTGGATTATTTCTATCAATGAATTCTCACAGTAGATATTAAACTTCAGCACTTCAACCCTCTTGAGGGGCACACTCCTGCCACTTACTAAATTACACTAATATTTAAATCGAATGAAAGATAGATAGATGATAGAAAGATAGATAGATAGATAGATGATAGGTAGGTAGATGGATGGATGGATGGATGGATAGATAGATAGATAGATAGATAGATAGATAGATAGATAGATAGATAGATAGTAAACGGTTGTTTCAGTGATTGTAGAGAAATACAGAGATTTATTCAGTGTGGTATTTTCCCCTCACAATGACACTGCTCCTACTGGAGTGTCTCAGTTGCTTTCCATTGCTGAGACAAAATGGCCAACATCCACAAGGCAAGGGAGAAAGCTCTATCTTGGATCACAGTTTGCAGAGGTTTCTGTCCATGGTTCCCTAGCTCCAATGCAGGGTGGCATGGCAGAGGGGCCTCCCAGAGGAGCAATGGATCATGCCATGGCAGGCAGAATGCAGCTAGCAGCAGGCAGCACCAGCAGCAGTCGGCCTTCCCTCTCTCCCTTTATATTCCATGCAAGTTAAAAACCCACTGATTGGTGCCACTCAGACCCAGAATGGAGCTTCCCTCATCCATACCTAGCACTGAGCTGCCCAGTCAGTGGACAAGCTTAGTTCCATGCACCCTCAATCCCAACATTTAATGGCCTAGACACAACCAGCTCTAAAATTACCCCCCAACAAGTTCATGAGGCTTTAGAGTCAGGGATATCTAGCTGTAAGCCACAACATAGGGGAAATGGTGAGATATATCTGATAAATAAAGTAATGCAGTAACTGTGAAGGGGAGAGCAGGCAGCCAGAGGTGAGTGAACACCTCCAATGATGTTCTTTAAATTCACTGCATCTCTCCTGTGGGAGGTAAAATTTCACCATTGTTTACCTGTGAGAAAACATTTTTTTCTTTGTATTTTTAGGGAAGGGTCTACAGGGTGTTCAAGGTCTCAACTACTGGATCAGAGTTATAATGATCCACCTGTTTACAGCCTCCCAAGAGCTGAGATTACAGGCACACGCCACCACACCCAGTCTCCATTGTCGCAGTGCATCCCAGGGATGAGGGTGGTGGGGGAAGGCTGGCCTGGGAATCGAATCCCTGGCCCCTGTGCCTACTTGCAGGTGTTTTAATTGGCTGAGCTATTTGGCTGGCCCTGAGAACACATTTTAAACTGTCTAAACTTCATATTGTTGTTGTTGTTTTGTGGAAACCAGGATCAAACTCATAACCTTAGTACCTTGCACTTGCCAAGCAGGCACATGTGTCCATGAGCTAGCTCTTTATATTTTAACTTGTTTGTTAACAAACAGAGCTCTTTTTGTGAGCTGGGTATAAATTGGAATGAAGCAATGCTGTTGTTATGGTTTGTGTTTAGTTGTTCCTCCAAAGTCTCATGCTGTCATGGGGTGGGGACATCTAGAATTTGAGCTTAACTCATGATCCACTGGGATTATGTGTGACCCACTAGAATTATAGGTCTTACTGCTGGGATTATGAGTGTAAGTACTACACCAACCTGGGGCAGAGAGCCTGAATGCAATATAAGAGAGACAGAGAGGCAGACTCTGTTGCTGTTGTTAGTCTGTTGCCATCGCTGCTGTTCCACTGCCATGAACTGCTGGCCTCTGCCCTGTGCTTCTCTGCCTTGGACCCAGCTTAATGTGGACTGAAATCTCCAGTAACTGTGAGATAAATAAACTTTTCCTTCCTTCATTTTGGGTGCCAGGTATTTTATCCTAGCAATGAGACTAGGGTAACAGATATAGCGGTCTTAGGAAGACCTATGGATACGGGGCTGCTGTCCTGTATATTTGTGTTTAGTAAAGTTCTTCAAGACCAGCAGTGAGAACACACTTTAAAATTACAGTGAAGAGCTTGGTTTTCCGATGTGTGCTTTTTACTGATGAACTATCTATTAAGGAAGTCCAAAGTTTGTATCAGTTACAGTATAATTTCATTTCACCTAACGTTTCTATTTCATCCTAATACTTAAATCAACTATTTAAAACTTTTGAAAAACAGCTTTCTCCTCCTTAGATATTTTATTTATGTTTTAGTTTTGCTTTCCTCTTTTTAAACGTATTTGGTTGTTGCAGGATCTCACTACTCAGCTTGGACTCACAGTCATCCTTCCTGCTTTCATTCTCCCCGGTGCTGCAATTACAGGAGTGCACCTGAGACTCTAGCCACTTCAGCTTGGTCTGGGGCAGAGCTGGGGCAGGGCTGGCATGGCATGTGGTGCCAGGGATCAAACCATGGTCCCTGCGCTCATCTAAGCTTGCCTAAGCAGACACTTTAGTCCACTGAGCGATCTCACTGGCCCTCTTTAAATTTTTAAAATGTATTCAGGTATTTTATCAGTACACATAATGACCATATTCATTGTGGAGGTTACCCTAGCTATTTTATTTTTCTTCCGTTTTTGTTCATCCAAGAACTCATGAAAAAATAGAAAATAAGCAACATATAAGCAAAATATAATCATGAGTGATCTACTCTAGTTTAATTCAAAAAAATATTTAAGAAATATATATTGAAATAGAGTTTATTAAAAACACACAAAGTGTATCATTTGCAAGAAAAATAAATGCTATTTGAGAAGATTTTCAGAGTTTTAAAGCTCTAATAAGTAAATACTAAATGAGATATTCTTTTGCATGTATCTTTGTTTGACATGAAAATTTACTTTTATAACAATTTAATTAAAGAGAAGATAAATGACATCATTTCAAATTAAGTGATGTTTATCTATAATTTCATATGTAATTAACAAATACTCTAAAAATATAGTCTTATTTCCTGCTACTTGAGTTAGAGGGCTACAAAAATTATGGACGTTGAAATGCATTTCTGAATAAACTCTATCATCTTTCAATATATTTTCATGGCTTAGTATGAAAAACTATCTTGATATCAGCCATCTGAATGAAACTAAGCAGGTAACATAATGGCGCCCTGTGTAAACTAAGACAATTAAACACACACTCATCATTAGTGTGACAGGTCACAAAAAGCATACTTCCTTTTTTGAGAACACACGGAGCATCTAAGGTTATAAAATTTTGCATGTAACAGGTTTGCAATGCTAATACTTTATGTCACTATGCAATATAATGTCAGTGGCTCTGGTTTAGATGTTAAATATCCCTCAGAGGTGTCCAACGCTGAACGTCCTACCCCCAAGTGGCTCAATAGCGAGGCTGTTGGACCTTTAGGAGGCCAGCCTCAGCTGCAGTGCTCAGGAGGTGGTTAGAGAGGTATTCTTTAAATGTAGTTCCTGTGGAGCTCCTCTGTGACTCTCTTGTCAGCACTGTTATGAAAGCTGGACTCTGACCACAGCCAGTTCTCTGCACTCTTGCTTCAGAAGGGATCACTTGTTTACTTCTCCATTGCCCCCACCATTTCCATGAGGAGATAAAGCCAAACAATGGCTGATGGACCCTAAGGTTTGACTTTCAGTCTCCAAAACTGTGTGAAATAATAAACCTTTTCTCTTTACAAAGTTGGCTGCTTCTTTGTAAGAATGCAAACTTGCTAAGATATAAATATGTAACAAGAATAAATTGCACTTCAAGCTATGTTTTAGCTCTTCCTAATTACTATGTTTGCTTCTCTTGCCTTTCTATTTCCTTTTCTTTCTTTTCTCATTGCTTCTATTCTAGAATCTTTAATCTTTAAACTAATTAGAATTGATGAAAGTCACTGCATCAGATAAAAGTACAGATAAAAAACAGTGGCTAGCAAGAATGTGCTAGAGATCAGCAGGATGAATATACACGAGGCCACCCCATGGGTCCAGTTGGAATCTAAGAGCAGGAAGGAGAGCGTGCAGGCAGAAGGGTGTCCCAGTGAGGCTGCAGGGGCCCACCAAGGGGGAGCATGACTGTATGCATCACCAGACCTTGGGGTCACAGTTACAATGGGATGAAGGTGCATTATTTCACAAAAGAGGGACCAGCAATGGTGATATATTAATTAGATGCAGCAGACTGATAAAATCAGCAAATCAATAACAAATAAAGGGACCCAGCTTTTTGTTTCTGTCTGAAAAGTGAAGACGCCAATATGAAAAAGGAAAAAAAGAAAATTGAACTATAGTATTATTGGGAAGAGATGATAGGTATTGCTATAAATTCAAGATTCTCAATTTTATACAATAGATATGGAAATAAGTTGATACTTTAACATTATGTACTTTATAGCACTATTCATATTGGTTAGTATTTTTCCTGGGAGAGTCTTGGAATGGTGACATACAAATAGGAAGAAGCACAAGTTGCGCTCAGATCTTGGTTTCTAAGTGGCATTCTTGGGCTACATGTAGAAATGGATTACATGTAGAAACCAGGGACAACGAAGTGATCCTGCAGCATTTTTTAGCAGAAATTAAGAAAACACTCAAAAATGGTAGGGACATATGAAAAGAGTGTAGGAGTTAGACAGAATTGCCACTAACCAAGTTTGAATTTATAGAGCATCAAAATAAATAAAATTGAAATGGATCTCAATCTGAATAAAATAAGAAGACCATGAGTCTATGCATGGTATAGATAATATCACTAGATAAATGAATTGGAATTTTTATAAAGTGTAGGCAATTTGTACAGTTTCCAATATGATAATGAGCAATTATAAAGGGACAAGACTAACTTTTCAGTGGAGAGAATTGGCAAATATCTACATCAAGTGGTTAAAATGATCACATAGAGTAAGGTAAACAGAAATTACAGGTTATATCAAGATGAAACTCAAAGAACAAACAACACCAGTTTACTGCAGATACACCACCAAATCTTATGTGATACCATTGAACAAACTGAAATTGAGAGAAAGTTTAAAAATAACTCACCTGCGATTCTTCAATGCTGTCAAAGTCATGAACTGAAAGAAGGACAAAGGAACTGCCCTGAACTCAGCGCATGGATGAGACATCATAGCTAAATGTGGCTTTTCACTGTAAATTGGGTTGTGCCCTGGTGAAGCTTCAGGGGCCCAACTTGGATGAGAATGACTGTGTGCATCACTGGTCCCTGGGGTCACATTTACTATGTGCTGTAGGGGTATTGGCTCACAATAGTGCATTACTGAAAGAATAGAGTAAAACTGTAGTGAAATCTCAGGATTGGGTGCAGCCAGTTGTCATTTCCAACTTCCTGATTAAATGATTGTGTTATAGTGGTGTAAGGATCTATCAAGGAGTACTGTGTAGTAATACAACAGGGTGGCAGCAACAAACTCTCAAATATTTGAAAAGAAGGTCAGGATATTGAACTTGAAATTATTGTGTAAGTTTATAGTTTTGCTAAGTTTTATTTGTAGCTGGAAATTGAAACAAGGGCCTTGTGCATGCTAAGTTTATACACTAACGCTAAGCTACATGTCTGCCTCTGTTCCAATTTTAATGTTTTTTAAGAAAATAAAGCTTTTTGTGTTAGTTTCCCAGAATGCTATTCTCCGAGTCTCATGATGGTTGTAACGATTCTGCTTGTTTTTAAGCAATATTGGGATTTGAATGAATGCCATGGAGTATTTTCAACTGTCAAATTTTATGCCATAGATTTGCACCACTCCGGAGAATTTGTATCTACTTTAGATATTTTTCCAGCTTGTTTTCTATCTTACGAAATACTGTATTTACACATTGTATCCTGGGACCTAAAGATAATACTACAAATTGATTGTTTGGAAATGGAATGCAAAGCCTAAGACAGCACATACCATTCTATTATTTGGCTTCAATTTTTCTTACTTAACTCTGTTGCTCAATAAATTCAGTTAAAATTAAGATTCTATATATATGTAATCTCCAGCAGTTAACTGAGTCTCAAAGTGTTTAGCCACAAAGAAATTTTAATTAGTTTGATGAAATCTGCCTTTCAAGCAGTTGGAAATTTGTAGATCCAAGGAAATGATATTTTTCTCCTAAAAAATCTCAAGGAATGAAACTGCTTTAACTCAGAAGAGCAAAGGAGCGACTCCCTGCCAGAGTGGCATGATTTGTATGCAACTGTGTTCCTCTTCAGTTATCTCTGTCTTAATGTGTATGTGTGTGGTTCTGTATTACAAAGCAGCTAAGGTGGGCATGATGCTGTAATGTATTAATGCTGTATTAAGGCAAACAATATGGATTATTTATATTATATTGTGCATAACACCCTGTGAAACAATGGGCCTGGCATTGCAAATGTGTGCTGAAAAGGCACAGCCTTGTCACATTTCTATTGATCATTGTGAATTTCCTTTTCAAAGCAGAATTCTGACCAGCACTGGGAGCCAAGTTCTTTTCTGTGTTTATGCAAAGACTTTATTTCAGATACTGTAGGCTAGAGCAGCGTGTGAATTGTCAAGAAAAAAATATTGCTAGCCCGAAGCTACCAAGAGAGCCAGTTGTGCTGCCACATGTGTGGATTTGGCAAAACAGCTGTCTTTCCTGCTAAAATAATTTTCATACTGTGCTCCTGCTAAGCAAATCTAGGAAGCATTATATCAGTGGGTGGCACAATGTGATAAAACGTGAGGCTTAGAAGGAAATTTAAGCAAAGGCTACTTAATGTTTTAGGTGCCTTTCTGATGGTTATTTCTTCACCTATCTCTTATGCACAAGTGCCAGTTACTGATAACGACAGGAAAACAGCAACTTACCCATACCTTAGTGTATTTAACTACTACAAAATTAAAGGAAGCAAAGGATGAGAAGATTGAAAGAATAAAAGGTCATTTCTTACATTTCTAGGAAAATAGATCCATGAATGCAGCAATTTCTATTTAGGTGACTAATAGCATGTGGAAAATGCCTGGCAGATCCCTGAATTAAAACAGTGCTCATTCCTAGAAAGAATTGACTGGCTGAGGTATGATGCTTATCGTGGATTAAGACCATTACTCTTCATTAGGGAGAAAATGAATCTTCAGAGGTTGATACTCCATAAATTGAAAGAGAAAATCTTCTCATGACTATCTCCCTGAGAACAGGGCTTTCCAGTTTAGAGTCCCAGTCATGTTAAGAAAGAAAGAAAAAAAAAATAACTAAACTAAGTGTGTTTCAGGGGGCCATGGAGATAGCTAGATAGCTTGGTAGAATAAGTGCTTGCCTGTCAAGCTCAGGGTCCTGAGTTCAATCCCCAGTATTGCAAAAAAGAAAAATAATAATAACAATAAAATAAATGTATTTCAGAGAATCTTTCTTTCTTTCTTTTCATTTATGTATTTCATACAAGGTCTTACTATACAGCTCAGACTTGTAGTGATTCTCCTATTTTCAGCCTCCCCAGTACTGGGATTATAGTTGTACGCCACCACACTCTGTCTCAGTTGCCAACTCAGTGCACCATGGTGGTGGGACCTGTGCAGCATGTGGGACCAGGGATTCAACCCTTGTCCCTGAACTTGTCAAAAAAGGCACTTAGTCTACTGAGCTCTCTCACCAACCCTGAGTCTTTCTTTCTTGATTATTAATTAATTGAATACTTACTGTATGGTAAGGACTGTAACACCATTAGAGATATAAACATCAAGTAACAACACCCCTCTCCAAAGTGCATCAGTGTTGCACATAGAGAACAGAGCTTTGTATGTCATGTGATTTTAGTGTCAACAATGCACAAATAGCATAGTACTGACATCTTGTAGGACGTTTTTGGCTCCATCACAATAAAGTAGCCGAGGAAAGGAGAAGGGTCTTATGAAAAAACTCACTAAACTTGTGGTGGCCCCAACTCATATACATCATCCTTGGGAATTTCCTCTTGTGAGATCCAACCTACTACGCTAGGCCAATATTATTCTATTCATGAAAGTACAGCCCCCCTGACATATTCATAATGAAGGAAGGCTCATCTATAACAGATTTCACCACCTCATTGTTGATATACTACAGAATAAACTTTCAGAACATCGATCTTTGAGAAAGGCTTTGACTCTGATAATGCTAACATTCTTAAGAAAAAAGCATGAGATTAAGGAAGGTGAGTCTAAACCATCTCAGGTAAATAGAAGATATGGTACAGCTGTCAAGTATACTTGGCAAGACATGGGATGGTTTATGTCTTCTCTTATGGGAATCGTTGGCCTGAGCTCACCATCTCCAGGCTTTGAGTTCTGCCTGTCTGAAATTTCACTGATAAGACTTTGTTATTTTGAGATTACCATTTCACTGTGCTAAGTGTTTTGCATACATTACCTCATCAATCTTGTAAGACATACTGCCATTAGAGAGTGCTATTCTTACTATGTAGGAAATGCAATAAAGGTGAAGAATGCCTAAAAAGTTCTACATTTTTATACCTATTAAGAGTCATAAGCAGGATCACCAGGTGCCCTACGGCATTCAAGCTTCAAGTAATAAGCTGTAAAAAATGACTCAGATCATTCTTTTTGTCTTTAAACCAACAACTCTAGCATATGTAGTTTTATCCAACCTGAACACTTTATTTATGATGTCCACTCACTCAGACTGAGTCAAGACTGAGAATTCTGCTATTAGTGGGCATGAGAATCACTAAAACATATGTCAAAGCACAGTTTTCCAAATTCCAGTACAATCTTCTAAACAAGAATTTCTGGGAGCAGAATGTTTACCAGGTTCAAGGAGTTATACTTTAAAAAAAAATAGAATACAAAATAGTACGTAGAGAGTACATGAACAACAACAAAGAAAGCTGCACAGAAATAATCAACACTTGGGATATAATTTTTTTTTCTGGAAAGTTTCTGCACATTGAAAGAAATCACCGCTGGGTGAGATGGTAGACACCTGTAATCCCAGCACTTGAGAGGCAGGAGGATCGGTGTGAGTTCGAGACCAGCCTGGGCTACAAAAGTGAGCTCAAGGTCAGCCTGAACTGCATAGCACGACCCTGTCTCAAAAACAACAACAACAAAAACAAACAAAAAAAAAGAAAAAGAATCACCAACAATGTAAAAAGAAAACAATGAATTGGAAAAAAATTATATCTGACTCTCAAAGGACTTCCAACTACAACATGAAAAGAATTATAAAATACCAATACCTCCAAATTCAAAGACCCAATCCAAAAAATGGGCACCTGAGATAAATATATACTCCACAATTGAGGAAATACAAATAGCAAATATTTAATATCATTGGTCATTCAAGAGATAGAAATTAATACTGAGATTCCCTTTATGCCAGAAAGAATGGTTATCATCAAGAAGTCAACCAGTAACAGATACTGGAGAGGCTATGGGAAATAAAGGAACCCTTCTCCACTGTTGGTGAGAATGCAGAATGGTACAATCACTATGTAAGTCAGTATAGAGATTCCTCTGAAAGGAGTTACTCTTTTATCAAGATAGCTGGGTAATCTGATCCCAGTGTTCCACGGCCATATGTTGAAATAGTGATTTATTTCAATATATGATTTGTAATCACTCAGAGTGTGAGACAGGCTTGATATATAGTCTGACATGTTCTGAATGGCTTAATCAAAACTGCTTTAACATCTGCTTCATAATCAGGGTTTGCCACTGTTCATTTATTTTTTCTTCATTTTATTTATTTATTTTTTTTTTTACCAAAAACTTAATATGAGCCAAATGCTAGCAATAGAGACTGAAGTAGAAAACAGTACAAAGTATCAGCTCACACAAAGCTTATATTTCACTTGTGAAAAATAAAAAGCGTTATGCAGAAACAAAGTCATAAAAGAGCAAAGGCACAAACACAAAGAAGTAAATAAAATTAGGTGAAGTGACAGAGCAAACTCTGTGGGGTGGGAGCTACTTCTGATTGAGTCATCATGAAGGGTTCTTGGAAGTGGTGGCGTTCAAAGAGAGACCTTCAGGTGAAGAAGCCAGCTAGGAAAGGATCAGGAGAAGAAAAGCACCAGCTGCATATGGGCCCCTTCTTGGGAACAAGCTTTACACATGTGGGGACCTGAGAGCGAGAAGCGCGGCAGGATGTGGTGGCCTGGGTTCCAAGGACCTCAATAAAAGAGAAGAAGATTCAGAACAACTGTTTAATGTTCAGTTGCAAGATTTGGAATCTTTTAAGATTAAGGGATTCCCCCGATGGATTTCAAACAAATGGCAAGGCAGCATGTGATGCAATCTTGAAGAATAACAAGTGCAAAATATTCATTTTATTAATGATGTGAAAGTTTACATCCATACATTGCTTTAACATTTTACTAATTCCTGTTAACATTTCTATCATACATTCTTGGTGTTAGGACTTCTGTGGTGCGGGCCAGTCAGAGATGCATCTGTCTCAGATGTACCAAGTGTCTCTGGGGAGCTAACAGGGAGTGTCTCATGGCTTGCTCCTTTCGTCTTTAGAGGGGAACCTGGAACCATGAATAACCTTGGCTGACTAATGAACTCGCCCTGTGCTCTTGACTTTTGGAGTATAAGTCTTTGGAGAACAAAATGTATCCAACCAAACACAACAACAGGAACAATTGAAAGAAAGAGATCTTGCAGCATTAGGAGAGAAGTATCATTAAATACCAAAAAGTAGAAAGTAAAAAGACTTAGATTATACTAGTATTCATGAGGTATATGTATAAAATTAAATGGACCAAATATAAAAGACAGACTAAAAGGAAGTCTTGATACTTATGGTGCTTTGAGTATAAAAGATGTCAGGTATTTTGCATGAGGTAAAATAGTTTTTTCATTCTTTACTTGACTTCTTTGGCCTAAATTCATTATCTGTATATTTTGTCTTCGGCCTACACACTGAGGGTGGGGCTGGCACATCAGGTCTGGGGATTCAACCCCACCCCCTCAGCCTCTGATCTCTTTAGCCTGCCCTTCGATTCCCTTATTTTTGCTGCATCAGCTTTTCCTTTAGCCGGGTAGGCAGCGGTGTCCTTTTCATACTTTTCCTTCAGTTTAGCGCCTTCTTCTCACATAGCTGCTTGTCAACTGCTGCAGTATTATTCGACATTTCTCTGAGTCTCACCAATGGAGAGGCCAGGATGTTCTCCTTTGATTTTGAGACAATACTCAGAACAGAACAGGAAGGAAGCCTCTTGGGCGCGTTGGGATCCTTGAGCTTCCTTCTTGTTTCTCCTTTAGGAGACATGTGAGTTTTCATTTCTCTTTCACAGTGAGCTTTGTCGGCTTTTGCCATGTCTTCAAATTTTCCTTTTTCTTTAGCAAACATGGTCTTCCACCTCTCTGAACATTTCTTAGAAAACTCGGCGAAGTTAAGGAAAGCATTTGGGTGCTTATTCTTGTGCTCCTCTTGGCAAGTTTGCACAAAGAATGCATATGATGACATCTTGCCTCTCGGCTTCTTAGGATCTCCTTTGCCCATGTTTACTTGCTTTTGTCAGTGAGGTCCAGAGTCGCCCAGTACCCGTCGATCTCTCACTTGCCCTGGCGCTGTCTCTATGGAGCTCAATGCACTGCAATGGCTGTGAGAATGGGAGCCAAATCCACTGTACTTTTTAAATGCATTGCTTCATCTTTCTTTTATTTTTTTTTTTTTTTGAAGTCCAAAACAATTTTAATAGCTATTTCTCATTTAAAGACATTCAAGACCTTGAGAACATGGCAAAGATGTTCAACATCATTCATCGCAAGGACCCAAGGGCCAAAACCATTCTGAGCTACCTACTTACAATCATTAGGATGGTTAGAATTTAATGGAAACAGACACTAGATTCTCATGAGGATGTAGAGAAATCAGACCCCTCAAGCGTGCTGAGGTTCTAGAACACTGCAGCCACTTTGGGAAACTGGTATGCTGATTCCTGAATATAGTAAATGTAGAATTACTACATGACCAAAAAATTTAAATCATACAAGGGAGTCTGGGGATGGTGGCAGCTGGGAAGGACAGGAGGGAAATAAAAAATAAAAGAATCGGAGCCAGGCGTGGTGGCTCACGCCTGTAATCCCAGCACTCAGGAGGCTGAGGCAGGATTGGTGCAAGTTGGAGACCAGCCTGTAAGCTCAAGACCAGCAAGTAAGCTCAAGGCCAGCCTCAACTGCATAGTGAGACCCTGCCTCAAAAAGACAAAATTAATTAATTAATTAATTAGTTAGTTAATAAAAGAATCAAATATAATGTGCTTATGGACCTATACCCAGTAATGAATATATTCATAACATATCATATATGCTGTACTTCAATATATCAGCCTGTTTTCAATAATTACCTATGGTTATTAATATTATAGTCAGCTTTTATTTACTTTTCTGTTTTGTACAACTGTTACAAATTTCACAAACATTAAGAATGGTTACACTCAGAATAAAGAAAATTAACACATGTTCTCACATAAGTACATATATGCAAATGTTCACTGCCACACTCACAGGAGTCAAAATTTGAAATAGTCCACATGCCCAAAAGCTGTTGAGTAAATGAAATGTACTGTATTCATGCCTATAGATGAATATATTAACAAGAAAAATTATTTGACAACAAAAAGGAATGGAATGTTTATATACACTATAATACAGATTCATCCAAGACACATCATGCTAGTGGAAAGAAATCATAGATGACCACACATTGGTTTATGATTCCATTTATGTAAAATTTCCATTTATGTAGAATTTCTCAATTCTCCAGAATTGAGAAAGTCATGGACACAGAAAGTTCTTTTTTTTTTTTTTATTGTTTAAATTTAACACGGGTTATATTACATATTTTCATCATCAGATCAGTTTAGATTAATACATATAGTTATATAAGATTGATCAAACAATTAAACATTAACCCTTCTAAATCAACATTATCATCTTTCTTTTAAAAATATGCTGCCAGTGCTAGGGAGATAGCTCAGTGGATAAATGCCTGCCTTACAAGCACAAGGTCCTGAGTTTGATCCGTGGTACCAAAAAATAAAAAACAAATTAAATTTAAAATATGCTGCCAGGTAGAAATTTCTACCCCTCCATATAGAAAGTATGACAAGAATAAAGAACACTGAAAAGTTCAACATTTTTATGTCTAATCAGAGTCAGAAGCAACATCACCCTTTGCCCTTTGACCTCTCACCTTCTAGCAATACTCACAAAAAAGGAAATAGGATTCTCATTATTATGTTTTAAATCAGTGACTCTCACATATCTAGATTTTATCCCATCTAATATATTGTGCTGTACACATAATAAAAATCAAATGCTGGCAACAGAGACTTCTGTGGGAAGCAGTATGCTTTATAGGGTGTTCATGGAAAAGAAATGAAAGTTAGAAGGTATCAAGTTAATGGAAGCATAAAGAAGCGCATAAAAGTTGGTGAAATGGCATGTAAAGTGAAAGGTGGCATTTTTCACTGGGTCATGAGGGAAGGTTTTTTCTGCGTGGTGGTATTTACTTGGGAGTCTTTGAGATAAGCAGGTGCCAGGTGAGAAAGGACCACGTAGGCAGAGGGAACCGTTGTGTGTGGGCCACTCAGTGGGAACCAGCTTTGCAGTCTGTTTAACTGCAGGAAGGCCCATGGTGGGACTTGTTGGGCATGGATGGCAACAGTCCAATAAAGGTGAGAGAGAGAACAATGGAGCAAAAACAGGTAATGTCAGGTGAACAGACTGGGGATACTGGTCCTGACATATTCGTTACAGAATTGTATAAGTAATTTAGAGAAGATATGAAGTTGTCTAGACTTTGATCAGAGCATCTAGGATTCCAGTCACACATTCCTGGAGCCTCATGATTTTTGTACTGTGGATGTCACTCATAAATTTACCTGGTTTTCTTAAGTATCTGGGAAGAATTAACGTGGAATATTTCGGCACCTGTTTTTGTATCTCTAGAGAAAGCTACAGGCTTAGCTCATTTTAGCTGACCCAGGGGAATATGGTGCTTGGAAAATTCTTCATGTTATTGATCGATGATTTTATTGTATATATATAGCATAATGCACCATGCCCAGCAGCGGGCCAGAACACAGCCTTCTGCAAACATCAAGATTGATGATGTTCACCAGACTTCATTATTGGAGTCATGAGTTCCAACTGTCATGGCCAGGGGCGTAGCTGGCTATCTACAACCAATTAATGTCTCAGACTCAGATGATCCTCTGTGGGCAGAGACCTCCCTTAAAATCATGCTGTGATTTCTATGTAGAGGGAAAGTGTGGCCTGTTTGGTGTGAGATAGGCACAAATTCCAAAGTTTAATCTGCACTGTTCTGGAATCTACATGACACATACATGCTTTCACTCTGCATCACCTGTTCCAGTAAACCCCAGCCACTTGTCTTGGTTTTCTACATACCGCTAGCAAATTCTTGAGCATGGGATGAAACAGAACAATGGAAACAATGCTTACTATTTGCTTCTGGTGGAGAAATTTTAGCACATTTTATATCTGTCAATTGAGTTTGTTTCTCCTGTGGTCACTTAACTGCATTAGTTTTTATTCTTCTAGGTATTAGTAGAATTTGGTTTTCATATATAATTATATGAAGCCGATACACAAATATAGACATACTCCCTGCATTTATATTTATAGATGAATGATCTTATTTAAGTATATACTCTAAGAGATAAATTTGACTGGGCTTTCTTCTTGATGTCTAAAGAGTAGACTTACATCTTTAAATTTCCTGAATAACAGAGTTTTGTTTGTATGCATAATTGCTTTGACTTTATTTATGCCCAGGTGCTGACTCAGGTGAGGGTTGGTTGGAAGAAAGAGATAAAGAGGGTTGAGGCCATAAGCCAGATGAACTTCCAGGACAAGTAGGAGAGGCCAGTGAGTGAGTTCAACCCTTCAGTCCCACCTGGGTAATTGAATTGTAGTCATATCCTGGCCATCAAAGCTTGAAAGACTTCTTAGCTGATAAACACATTAATGTTTTAAAGGGGGATTTGCTCTGATTTTACAAAAGGAGAGGCACAGAAGTTCTGCATTTCTGACCTTTCCAGACCTTACTCTTTGTTACTTTTACAATGTTGGATCTACAATATAGCAAATTTATAGTTGTGAATATGACACGTCCCACAGCTCTGTGACCCATTCTATCAAATCCTCAGATATGAATTCATGGTCTCAGGTGCTATTCCATTTCACAGACAATTATTCAGATGCAAAGTGGCTTCGTGACTCCCTGTTTCATTGGATTCGTGTAGTTTAACCTGTAGAGAAGCTGCTATTAATTCTACATGGTTATTTTCAGAACTGAATTACAGTATTTTACCTTACAGATGTTAGGGCTAGGGAGATAACTCAGAAATTTAACCACCTTCCTGGCAATTGCAAGTTCCTGAGTTCAATCCCTGATATTGGAAGGAAAGAAGAAAGAAAGAAAGAAAGAAAGAAAGAAAGAAAGAAAGAAAGAAGAAAAGAAAAGAAAAGAAAAGGGGCTTATGGCTATATATTAGTCAGGGTTCTCCAGAGAAAAAGAATCAATGAAATATATATCTAAACATATAGGGGCCCGGAGGGATGGCTCAGTGGTCTAAAGTGTGTGCTTGGGAAAGCTCGGGCAGCTTCAGGGACCGCGGTTTGATCCTCAGCACCACCAGGGCTGCACCAGCCCTGCCCTCGGGCTGGGCTGAGCCGGCCATAAAAATGAGTGAATAAACAAACAAAGGTTCTGAAACAAGAAAAAATAAATAAATAAAATTTAAAAAAAATTTTAATTAAAAAATAAACATATAGGAGAAGATGTATAACGAGAATTAGCTAGTGATTATGGGAGCCAGGAAGTCCCAAGATCTACTGTTCACAAATGAAAATAAATAAATAAATAAATAAATAAATAAATAAATAAATAAATAAATAAATAAGAAATTCATTCTGAGTTCCAAGGACAGAGAAGTGAACCAGGGTAGGCTATGATGCAACTCCTAAGCCAAGGCCATGACATGAAGACCAGAGAGTAGTGGAAGAAGAGAGTTGAAGTTCCAGATTCAGAAAACTACAGAATAAGGAGCTCCATTATCTAAGGGCAGAGGAGATAGATACCCCAATGAAGGAAAGAAAGTTGGTGAGTTTTTTTTTTTTTTTTCCACTTTGTTTTCTTGTATGGCTCTGCATTAGGTGGAGTAATAGCTGTCATACTGGTGAGAGTGGATCTTCAGTGTTTAGCCCATTGATTAAAATGTTGATCTTGGTCAGACATACTGTATGGATAGACTCAGAAATATAGCGTTACTATCTGATCATACCTTAGCCAAGTTAACCATTACAGCAACATGAGTAACACATCCTTACATCCTTCTAAAAGATTGTCTTGCAGACAATGCCAGTATTTCACTACCTCTTTTTCAAGCTTTCTAAAGATCAATGTACGGTGAGGCTAGATTGGCTTTATTCACAATAGAGGTTTGTGGGTATCAAGCCGAGGGCCTCCCCAGGCTAAATGTGTGCACCACCACAGAGGAACACACCTTGTTCTATTATCTGTCTCTTTTGATAACTGCTGCTGGCATGGAGTATAAGATGGTAAATCCTCTAGTGATGACAAATTTCTGCTCTGAAAATGTGTATGAATAACATAGTCCATTCTGAGTAGGACCCCAGTCAGAGCAGAGGTATTGCTACAGACATAAACTCATAGACACATAAATAGACTTGTTTGCATTGTCATTTTTATTTCTATTCGGATGTCTTTAGCCCTACATCCAAGAAAAACAAAGGATTTTCTGGCACTAGGATTAGGGATTTTAGGAGTTATTTTACAAAATCATTAGTGCTTCACCAAAAGTGAAAGAATGAGTGTCAGAGACATGGGATTTTGGCAGAAGGAAGGCATTTGGGACTAACACACATGAATAGAAGTAGTGTGGTAAATTAGGACTAATATCTAGTGGGGAATTTTAGCCACTATTTGGAATTGGTTCTCTTTGTATAAGAAGACAATTATGTCATGAACAACAACTTGGATTCTGTGGAATCTTCTTTGCCTTCATTTCTTTATGGTAAAGTTTCTGCTCATTTGCATGATTGGCCCGGAGAACAATTCATCATCCCTCTTTTAAGCATCTGATTTTCTAAAGGTCGCCTCTCAAGTCAGGGATGACACTGGGCATATTCTCTTGGGGATCGTCTCATAATTGCTCTTCCTCCCCAATGCTTTGGGTGTCTGGCACATTTGTAATTGACAGAAGGATAACAATGCAGTCTGGCTGGTTTCCAAGGCC
Source organism: Myocastor coypus (assembly GCA_004027025.1). Taxonomy (NCBI): domain Eukaryota; kingdom Metazoa; phylum Chordata; class Mammalia; order Rodentia; family Myocastoridae; genus Myocastor; species Myocastor coypus. Next base: position 28,260 of record PVJA010007679.1, read on the forward strand.
ATTCTCAATGATGTTTGGATTCCATGAGGTAGTGAAACTGCCCACATCCATCTCTCAGTCCTCAGAGAGGCAGCCTGAGAAAATGGGGAATAAAGGGATTCTCTGATTGCACCTCTGCATGTTTCAGTAACTTACAGAACATAATATATGTAAGTAAACATAATGCTAAGTGTGTCCAACCTGCTCCACTCTCTGACAGCCTTTCCTTTCAGAAGCATGCTATGTGCACAAAACTCTGCTTTAAACCAAAATTTATGAGAGATACATTGATTTCTGAGTGGTGCTTGCCCAGGTGGAAGTGACTGATCCAGAGTGATGCAGGGATTTTTAAGTAGAATTGTACCTACCAAACTGTTACAGCAGGGAGAAAAGTTATCAGTAATTCTTCTTCTCAAACGTAAATAAAATAGGATGGATCATTTTCCTTGGGTAGCCAGAGTCATCCATGTGATTTACTAAAGATATCAAGATGGGCTGTGGGCTCTGTACATCTCTTTGAAACAGTGTATTGAGGTACTGAAAGAAAATGTGAGACATTTTCTTTAATATGAAGGATTTTTCTTTTATATCAATACAAAGTATTACAATAATGATGAAAGAATATTTATTCTGTTTCTGAATCAGAACAGATAATTAAAAAGTATACATCTGACAATTAGGTCTTCTTCGCTGCTACAAGTTAAGGTAAGCTCATTAATTTCATCATTTATGTTTCTTTGTAACTTGATTAATGAAAGTACATGATCTTTCTGATTTAGAGAAGTGCTTTTGCATTTTAACTGTTGTCCTCAATGTGATAAATTAAGTGTATGAATTCTCCACCCGGTTGGACTGCTCTTCTCCATGTGCCTTCCCAGAGACCGCTTAGTCCATGTAACTCACTCTGACCCACAGACTGAGACCGGGGTGATTCTATGGTTGATCGGTGCCTAGACCTCAGCAGATCTTCTGCGATTCTGTGGCATTCTTCTGCTGCACGTACCACCACAAGATGGCCTGTTGGCCCTCTCGGTTCTGGGAGGTGGAAAGAGCTCGATAGACAGAATTGTCCCACAGAGCGAGCTGGCCCAACTACCCAGCCCACACAGAATTCACAAGGGATCTGCAGGAGCTACAGTGAGAAATAATAACTGTGTTGAACTCCTGAAGTTTGGGGCTGGTCTGCTGTACAGCAGAGCTAGGTGAGTGCTAGTGGAAGTCTGGAGTGATGCATTGTTTGTAATTTAGAAAAGACCAGAGGGAAATCCTGACTCGGTTATCTGCACGTCCTACACCTCTAAGTAGCTCTTCTAAAAACTGAGTATAGTGATATTTTGAGAATGTCTGTACAAGACTGAGAAGACTGTGTGTGTGTGTGTGTGTGTGTGTGTGTGTGCATGCACATGCGCACATTTCCCTGCAAAATGAACCCAGAGCCTTCTAAATGAGTTATATCCCTATCCCTAGACTTTTTCTTTTTTTTTTTTTTTTTTTTTTTTTTTGAGACGAAATCTCATATTGCCCAAGCTGGGCTCAGATTTTTCACCCTAGAATTTGAGGTGTATAACAGCAGGTCCGGCTGAGACTAATGACTTTAAGGGTGGATTAGACCTCAGACAGGGAACCTTCTACTTCAACCCTCTCCCTCCACGTTATACTTGTCCTAGGAAGCATCAACCTACCTTCTCTTGTCAGGTACAGTGGCCTATGGTTTGTGAAGACATGTGTATCTTTTTTTCTTTCTTTCTGTATTTAGTACAGGGTCTACAGGATTTACAGGGTCTCACTACATACATTGGAGTCCTAGTGATTTCTTCTGTTTCCAGCCTCCCAAGTGCTATGATTATAAGCGAGTGCCACACCTAGACTCAATCACTGTCTCAGTGTGCCCAGTGCAACAAGCAGGAAAATGGATCCCCAGCAGCTGTGCTGCCTAAGCAGGCGCTTTAGTGCCCTGAGATATCAGACTGGCCCTGACATGCATATCTTGGTATACCTTGGTCACCCTCACTCTTAAGGGGTAAACTCTACTGTGAACTCCTTTGCTAATAGAAGGAAAATGAAGAAATTACTCCAGATTGCCTGGTAGTTTATGCACCTGCATGGATAGTGGAACCTTTAATTATGAAAATGACTGAAAAGAAAAAAAGTGGTAAAAGTTTCAGACATTGCTTTTACCCAAATGCAAAGCTTTCATCTGAGATCAAGAAGCATTAAGTTTGAATAGATATAGACAGGCGAGCATCCTATGCAGTGTGTTTCTCTTCACTGCCTGGGACTTGCAGAGCTTCACACAGATGAGAGTATTAACTCAGTCTGCTCTTGTAGGATGTTTCTCAATCCTGCACAAAGAAGTTTTATAAAATACAACCAAGAATGTGTTACATCACTCTGGTGGCCTAATTCCATAGAAAATTGCTAGAAACTCATTAAAATTGAACTCCTACTTGAAGATTATTTATGCTTGGCAAGGGATAGTGTAGTTTTATTTTCTAAATTTGCACTGGCAGGTTCTGTTACTTATTTCTTTTTCAAGTCTTTGGGGACGCATATACACACTGGAACCAATAGCACTATTCTGGCATCTTATAATATATTTTGCAGATTCAGCTAACACAGAAGTCCCCAGTGTATGGCTTTTAATAACTGGGCTTCCAAACTTGTATGCACCTTGACAGGTGAAATTCATGCACATAAATTTGATGATGACAGTCTCCTTTTCTTGTGTTTTAACCACCTACCCACTAATGACTTTTAACTGTTAAGTGTAGCAGAGACCTTCTCCCTCCCTGTCAACCTTTTCCATTCAACTGACTTTTGGATATTTGCATTTGAACGCCCCAAGGCACCTTAAAATTTACATAGTTAAAATCTAAAGCATATCTTCTTTCCCCTATACCTTTCATCCTGGTTTCCTGTAAGGGACATATTCTATCTAGTCACCAAAACTATGAACCCATCCTGATGGTTTTATTTCTACATTTAACATCCCATCAGAAGAAAGCCCTATCATTTTTACCCTAGAACTATTTTTCAAAACTAATCTTCATTTATAATTTTAGTTTCTCAAGTTTTCAACTGAAGTGACACCTATGCCTACCAACTCGTTTCTTAAATAAAAGCTCACCGGGTTGGCGTCCCAACTGGATGGCTTGCTGTCTTCTGAGTGCTCAGAGTTCAGCTTTTCAGTCTGCCTTACAGCACCTTAGTAAGGCTGTCATTACCTCTCTCTGAAGTCTCTTCTCTGCAGCATTGTCTCTGATGTCTAATAGAGGTTTCTATCTGCTGTGTTCCAAAGGAGTGGTTTAGAAATTTGCTGTTCATTGTGTTTCTCATTTTTGGAGTCCAGGAATTGAAGATCAAAGTATTACTTGATTCAGGACCTAGCGAGGGTTTCTTTACTAGCTCACAGATGGCTGAGGTTTCACTGTGTCCTCACACACCAAAGAAAACTCTCCCACTTTCCCTTATACTTCCAAAGCCACCAATCAAGATAGCACCATTCTTAGGGCCTCACCTAATCCTAATTACCTCTTAGCAGTTCTATAACCAAATATCACCACACGAGACATTAGCTTTTCAGTGTAGAAAGTTCTAAGGTAACACAATTTAGTCTACAACACTTGGGGGCAGGCTGTAGAACTCAAATTCAAATTATTGGAAATAGGTTTCCTTTCCTACTTTCTCTTTTGGACTACACGTGGCTCTGGGGACACACACATTTTTTTTTCTTTTAGTTTTTTTTTTCTTGTTTCAGAACTTTTGTTTGTTTATTTATTTTCATGGCAGGCTCAGCCTGCCCTGAGGGCAGGGCTGGCGCAGCATGTGGTGCTGGGGATCGAACCTTGGTCCCTGCAGCCGCCCAAGCTTTCCTAAGCAAGTGCTTCAAACCACTGAGAATCCCGCCCAGCCTGACACACACATTTACACACACACACACACACACACACACACACACACACACACACACACACAGAGCAAGGGTACAACTTTTGTTTACTCATCATGCTCACGTGCTGATTGAGGATGATGCTATTAGCAAATTACATTATAGCTGAAAGCAAATTGCATAATAAATGTGCAGGTCTTAGAAAAGGTAAGTGACATATGATTACCATACTGGGTATTGAATTCCTGAAATGACAACAAATCAATTCCTTCTCTTATGCCTTGATTTTCTTATCTATAAAGATCAGGCTCTTTGGGCAATTTAATTCTTTTGCCCTCTCTGGTTCTTTGATTCTACCAATTTTTGTGCTTTTGTTTCTTGTTCTTTTACTTTAAAGATAACAAAAACAATGAAAAGATACAACACTTCAAAAATAAGATAATTAGAAATTAACAATGGTTATTATATTGCATATTATTATCTTCAAAGTAGTTGCCAGATATAGGCATGCAAAATTGATCAACCAGTACAAGCACTAATTGTTCCTTTCAGTGAATTAATAGAAATTAGTAGTGCAATTATCTTAGCTTTTTTGCATATCTATATCTGTAGTCCTTCCTTCTTTTCTCCTTTCTCCCATCCCAGATGACCTTTCCTTTTGAGCAATTTCTTTCCCTTTCACAGTATCTATTGTACCTATTTTATCTCATTTACTCTTTCTGTTTCTTCCACTATGGAGATAATACAATATTTACATTCTTTTGTTCTTGTGTTTGTAGTTTTGAGACAGTCTCTGAGGTACAGGCTCAACTTGAGCTCACAGTGATTCTCCTGCCTCAGCCTCCTGAGTGCTTGATATCACAGGTGTGTGTCACCACACTGAGCCGAATCTGCCCATTTACTACAGTCTTGGTGTCTCTTATGTTTCTTAGCTGCCTCACTACAAGTCCCTGTGGAATATATACATATATAATACAGGGTCTTGTTACATAGTTCAGACTCCAGGCTCATAAGAATCCTCCTGTCTCAGCCACCCCAGTGCTGGAATTACAAGCATGTTCCATCACACCTGGTTTTGGGTGGTACTACCTATGGTACTAGAGATCAGCCCTGGGTTCTTGCACTTGTTAGGCAGGTGCTTAGACCGCTGAGGTATCTTCCCAGCCCATCTCCCTGTTTTTGTAAAGAGAACTTAATCAGAACAAAGCCAAAACCATTCTTTGACTCTTAGCTATGGCTACTTTCCAATTAAAATGAGGGAATTAAATGGTTTTGACAGACATTATATGACGACACATGCTAAATATCCATCTTTTGACAAAACAATTTTACTGACCCTTTCCCTAGCAAATCTCATCTGATTCGTTGGTTTTAAGTACCATGTACATTCTAATAATTCTCAAGTTGATATCATTAACTTCCTGTCTTCTGAGCTTCAAATTTGTTGATACCTGTCTCTCCATGATGACCCTTGATTTTCAGTAGGCATCTTGGAGTAGTGTTGTGAGTTGGACAATGACAGGAGGCCAGTACCTGCAGTTGAATCTTGCCTTTGTCCAGTGTTAACTGGAGGGTCCTGGAAAGCCTTTAATCTCTCTGGTGCCTTATGTTCCTCATTTGTACAATAAGAGTACTAATAATGCTAATATTTTTGAGGTGATAACAAAGACTCTATTTTCTATACACACAAATACATAAATATAAATATTCATAGACCACAAATAAAGTGGTCTCAACATTTAGACATTAACTCTGTCATTCCTTCATTCTTTCGTGCTCTTCAGAGTTTACTGCCAAGCTCTCTCAGGACAATCTTTAAGATATATAAGTGTGAGGGGCTGGTGAGATAGCTCAGTAGCCCGTAGAGCCTGCTTAGTCAGGACCACAGTTCGGTCCCTGATGCCACATGCTGCACCAGTCCTGCCCCAAGGATGGGCTGAGATAGTCACCAAACAAACAACCAAAGTTTAATTCTGGGCATCTCCACTGATAATTCCCTACCACACAATCACCTTAATGGCTGGCTCTTCTAATCATTTTTGTCTACTTTATTTGTTATGCTCTGTTACTCAGTGTCTACCAGCAGCCAAGTAATCTAAAAATTTAATTACACCAATTACTCTTCTGCAAAAAACATCATGTAATATTTCCCAATATATTAGAATACAATGCAGGCACCTCAACACTGATTCGGGAAGCTCTGCCTGCTGTGTGTCCAGCTTCTCTGATGAGCTCTTAACACTGCCCTCCCACTTTTTCTGCTCACCTTGGCCATCTTATTCCCCATTGACCTTGCCCCAGACCCACCTTTGTACCCGATGTCCTCTCTGTCTTCTGGGATTTAATTCCAGATAGTCATGTAGTTCATTCTGTTTAATTCAGCTCACCACGTAAATCCCAAGTCCACAAGATTTCGTTGCCTACTTGATGTGTTTGAAATTGTTTTCTGTTACTCTTTATTCTCAATGTGTTTTTCTTTTTTGGTCCTTGTAGCATGTGCCACGGTTGGGCTTTTTCTCCTTCTGCTCATACTATGCAACTAAGTGGATTTCTCCTCATTTTTTGCTTGAGCCATGTATCTTCACTTCTCTACATTTTTTTGTTGTTCCATTCCAATTCTAGCAACTTGTCTTCTCTCCACTACTTATAATCTCCTACTCAATCCACGAGGTCCTATTTAAATACATTCCCCTTTCTGAGAGCTGTGGCTGCCTTATTTACATTTCTTGACAGATGGGAAGCTTTGCACCTGTTCAGCTTGCCAACCTCTGTTATGAGAAGGCTCCTTATACAAAATAGGACTGGCCAGTTATATATATATATATATGGCTACAACTCTACAGAAAGCTAGAGCCTGACACAAAGGTTTATATGTAGTGAGACCCTGTAGGCCCTATATACTCAGTCTTAAATACATAAAAAATAAAAGAAAATAAAAATTATTTAAAAATAAAATGACAGAAATAATAATTCTATTAATAGTAATCATTTCTCTCTTTACAAAAAATTAGACCAATGAAGAACAGAAGAACAATATATATATATATATATATATATATATATATATATATATATATATATATATATATATATATATATATATATATATATATATATTTCTGCAGTACCAAAGTGTTGTTCCATGTCTGCTTTTGATTGATATATTTTAAACATATTTTTGTTTCATCCCTACTGTTTGGAAACATGATTATAATAACATCCACACGAAGCTGTTGCATAGACATACCATCAGCAACTTACCCGGTGCTTCACTCCCAGGTACTATGTGCAGTGTCAGGGACACCGAGTGCTTTTCTTTTCTCCCCAGCATTTCCTTTTAGGCATTAACCACCCCTCATTCCAGAGATCACTGGGTCCCATACGTACATTATCCTCCTTCGTCTACTGACCATGTCTGTGGCTTAACTGAGAGCTATCTTGGGGATAATAATTTGCACTCATGAGAGAAAGCTCATGACGTGGGGCTCTTGGGTGGGGTGTCATAAAGAGCTGTGCTTCTTCCTCCAGATGTGCTGCTAAGTTGTGATTTTGTGCCAAGAGCTCCCAGAAGCTAAGAAACTGAAGAGAAGGAGGAAAATAAAAAAAACTGAGACTGAACCAGAAGTCTAAGAAAAAAGCGTCATCGTTTTCTGGATCAGACTCTGCCAGGAACTGTACTCCACTTGAATTTGAGAATTCCACTAGTCATTATATTCTTTTGTAATTTTTACGATTGCTTTTGCTTAAACTAATGTGGTCATGATTTCTGATCACACTTAAGTAATAATTTTCATACATCAACCAGTTTTTATGAAGAAAATATACTTTCATCTAATTTTGTTAAGCATTATTTTGATGCACCATTAATAACTACATCGCTACAACACAATAATATGTCCTGAAAGAAACTTGAGATATACTGAGTCGTATTTTCTTTGTACCTTTATCAAAACAGAATGAGTTTCCCTCCCTCAGACCATTATTTTGATAGTCTATTTACTTCCTCAAGATGAGCCCAGCGCATGGCCAGCGCACAATGGGAATGTGTGTGATGAGTGGGTGAGCGAGTGATTGAATTTGCTGCGTGAGGAGCCCCAAGAGTTTCTTTTAAAAGACACATTGATTCCCCCAGGCTGTGATCAAATACTGTATCAAGTAGTGGGAAACACACTGTGCTCTTTGGCCCTTCAATTTTATGTAGCAGTAAAAATCCTTCATTGTGTTTATTGCAATTTTTCACCATGAAATGTAAGCTGAACGTTAAAACATGGGATTGCCCCCTAGGAAAGCGATATAGAGGCCCGTAGAGGCTCAGGTCCAGATCCTTGCTGCTTGTACAGGTTTTGTCTTTAAAATCCCAAGAAGATCTGGCTGTTTCATGAAAGCATAAATTGAAAGAATCACAAAAATATTTTTGGTTTCCACAGATCATATCTAAACCCTAAAAAATAGTGCTTCCGGCCAGGGGAAAAGGAATGAGGGGGCTTTCAGGTTTCATTTTGCATCTCTGCCCTTGCTTGGATAGTACTTGTCCTAATTATTCCCTTCTCTGCCTTTCCTAAGATTCCCCATACTCTGAGGTTACTAAGAGGTAAAGGAGAAAACAATGCCATGTTTTGCTCTAATCGTATAATTTAGATGCAGTTGATATCAGAATTACAAGTCATCCCGGCTCATTAGGGACGGAGGTGGCAAGTGGTTACAGCGCCCTTTCTGGCCGTGTTTGGTAGGTGATTACGTCGGACCATTTCGCTCCTCCTCAGCACACTCAGCAGCACGCTTGTCAACTGCAGCAATTTTTCTCACTTGAGGTAAGTTTATTTTGGTATTTTTCTTTTCCTTCTGACAGCCTTCCCCTTCTGTGATATTCTCGTATCACTTTATTATAACAGACTCTAATGTATTACTTTATCACCACGCTTCTTGTAGGCTGCCTAGTGCCTAGATCCAGAGAAGGTTTGTGCTTGATGGGAAATTCAAGTCTTCAAGGGCTCAGTTCTTCAGGGGCCAAGCAACTTCCAGGGAGTGCTACCTTTCACCAGGATGTTGTGCTTCCAGGGGCATGAACCATGGGGCCAACAGAATGCTGCTTCCTCCTCTCAAGGTCCCCTTAATTCCCCTTCCTCTCAGGGCTACCATTTTCTTGAGCCCATCGCTCTTCTCATCATCCTTATACTCCTTTCCCTGCTTACAGAGACTTTACCAAGTCGTCATCGTGCTCTTTATCATTGCCAGTCCTCCTCAAGAGAATAATTCTGTTGCCTGTTCTGACCCCTACTTCTCCTTCCCCAAACCCTTCCGGAAACCCCATGGAGTTCTAGGCCAATCAGCAATCTCTTAGCTCCATTCACATTTTCCTTGACCAAGAATCTGCTTTCACTGTATGGCCCTCCTTTTTCCTAAGCACTATCAGAGTAGTTCCTTTCTACCTGATCATTCTCGTATCTTGACTTCTGGTAACAGGGTAGATGTGCTGCCTCACTACTGCATTCAGGCCAGTGTTTCTTTCTATCAATTTTTATGTATTTAGTACAGGACTACAGAGTCTCACTACACAGATAGGACCCACAGTGATCCTCCTGTTTTCAGCCTCTCAAACCCTGGGACTACAGGCTTGCGCCACCAGGCCCGTTCTCATTCTCCATCTCAGAGTGTCGTCTCGGGCGCGGGGCTGGCGCAGCCATTCTTCCTAAAAGCAAACGTACTCAGCACTGTCTGCTTCACTTACCGCCACCACCCTCAGTTTCCCTTGTCATCTACATTGAGCTCACTCTTGCATTCTCTTTGCTGTTATATGCCCTCCTGGTATAGTGCCACTTTTGTGGCACTGCCAGCATTATAATTCTTGATGGTTTCTGCAGCTACAAAGGTAATCTTCTCAATGAAGTTTTTTGGTGTCTTGTTCTCCGTTGCCCTTCTCAATGCTGCTTCGGGTTCTCTCTCTCACCTGCCCTGCCTCAGCTCTCCTTCCTTCCCTTCTACCTGGTGTTCAAGTTGTCTGTGGTATCACATGCAGTTTATGATTATTACTGCTTTCTTACAGCTCCACTTCCCTTATCACAAACCTAGTAACGTTAACCTCTCTCTGCACTCGATGCCTCTACCACCACTATTGAAATTGTTTCTGGAGCACATTTGCTGACATTTGATTCTTTATTTATCGCTAACTTTATTTAGCGTTATCCCTCTTTCTTAGTCTTTAGTCTTCCCTCTGGGTGTTAATAGGCAAAAATAAAATAGCCTGGATACTCTTGCTAAAATGCAATGCTGATGTATGATTCTGTATTTTTTAAAGGATTCTCAACAATGACAGTACATTGTCACATCCAGTACCAAACGCTATTGCTGACTACAGGACTCACTGCATCCCCTGAGTTTCCACCACACGTCCCCCATTATCACAGGTGAGTGTTGATCTTGCATCCTAATTTCCTAGGAAATTGAAGCCATCACAAGAAATAATCTATGTGTCATGTTTGCCCATCTGGCTGTCCTTGGACTCTTGTATTACATTTTAACAATTGTTCAGTTTCCTCAACCAAGGTGAAGTACACACTAGTATCTTCCAATTTATCTTCCTCTGTCACCTTATGCAGGCAACATTCTCCTCTCAGTTTTAAAAGTTTTTATAACATCTAATACATCATTCCCAAAAGTATAAAGATGCATTTCAGAGTTAATTCTGCATTAATGAAAGTTCTCTCTTTTCACCCTTCTTATTTCTGCTGTCTCCCCTTTTCTTTCCTTGACAGCTCTATCGCTTGCCAGTATTTCCAGTTATTCTAGGTGCATTCCTCTTGATGTTAGTCCAATCAGCTTTGTGTTCTCATCACTGTAGGAAAACTGGCCTTTGAATGTCAGCAGAGTCCCCCACATCGCTGCCCAAGGAAAGTCACTTCCCATTCTACTCGTTATTGAGTTCTCTGCCCAGCTTACCTTACTCTAGTGAACTTCTTTCTCTTTGGAAAGTTCATTTTGCTTCCAATTCTGCACTGATTGTCAAACCTGTGCTCTACATTGCTCCGTTGTGCTCCCTCTCTTAGACCAACTCTTCTTTGTTACCAGCTTCTGCATCTTGTAGCCACAGCTTAGTCCTGGGACCGTTTCTGCTTTCTAATTACCTTCCCTTCTACTTGATTTCAGATAGCAATTATGGGAAGGTGGATATAATAGTACTATGATATGGCATCTAGAGAAATTTCATAGTGAAATCTTTTAATGTGTATAACTGATATGTACTAATGCTTAAAAGTTCATTTTTTTTTTTTTTCTCTAAGCATTGTCTCTGAAACTCCTCCTGCCGTTATGCTCTTTGACAGTCTACCTGTCCTCCCCACCTGAGAACCCAAGGGGCAGTGAGCATAGACCTCAAACTCTGCTCGTTGTTTCTTGTCACTCTGCCTGCGCCTTATCCTTCTTATCCTGAAGGCCTTCCTTTCTTGGTGAGTACTAACAGTGTGTTTTCAAATTTATAAGTTATTTATTCCCAGGATGTTCTTTCTTGCTACTTGCAGGCACAGTTGACCACATTTAATTTGAAACTACAGAAAAGCAAAATTGTGCCTAAGTGTGCATTGCTGTGATCTACTTAATTGTGCAGTTGTGTTTTGCCAAGCTTGTTTGTCCCAGAAGCTATAAGTGCTCTCTCTGAGAAGTAAGAAGCCAGCGTTCCCTCTCTGCTCCGGCTCCTCTGGAGTTCTCACCGCCAGCAGACCGAGAGCCAGCACTCCTGCCATGGCTCGCATTCTCCCCACCCTTGCTGTCTTCTCAATGTCACCATTCCTGTCCTCCAACTGCCCTCAGCTTCTGCATGTCAGCTTCTGATGCCAGGCGTGGCTTAGCTCCTTGGCCTTTGCAGTCTCCCTGAGGTAAGGCTCCCAACCTGCCATCTGTCTTCCTCCCTCCCTTAATTCCTTCACATTTTTATTCAAACACCGAGTTCCCAGTCAGGCATATTCTGATTAACTTTGCTAAAATGTCCTCTAGGATATTCCGATTTAAATTCCTGTGTTTGTACTATTCAGCCACAGGTAGGGCATCTTTCACTCACAGTTTTGTCTTTCTTACTAATAGAAATGATGGGAATGTGTGATCACTGGGAAAGACTCTTTTATTTTTATTTCCTATTTTTTTCTTCCTTGGTACCTAGATCAGTGTCTGATACTTCTTAGGGAGTGAAAACATGTTTCTTAAACAAATAAGTCAGTTCAAACTGATAATTTTGTAAGATAAGAAATATACAGTAGCTTCCCTTCTGGGAGATACATTCTAAGTCCCCAGTAGGTGCTTAAGAAATGAAAGAGCATACATGCCTATGATAAAGTTAAATTTATAAAGTAGGCACAGTAAGAAATGGGTAGCAACAAAAATAAATTAGAACAATTATCACAATTTCCCATGATAGAAGTTAAATGAATGAGGTCTAAATCAAAATAGCATCCCCACAATCCTCCTTTCACTTCAAGAGAGCATTGTATGGCTTGCCTCTGGTAGATCCAGCTGCCTCTGCCGTTTACTCACTTTGAGGTCATTACTGAAGGAAACAAGATCACAACCACTGTGATAACGCAACAGCAACCGCAGCTCTCATGACTGAAGTAACTACTAAGTGGCCTAGGAGCAGGTTGCACCCATAGCGTGGGGCTGTGGTCTAAGGATGGGGCTGACATTCTCTCAGGATGATGCAACACCACCTGAGATTGCATCATGGTACACAGAATGGAATCTGATTTAAAATGTAAAAATTACTTATATTTGGAATTCTACTTAATATTTTTAGGGCCACACTGGATTTGTATTTCTAAGACTGAGGAAAGTACAAATGAAGGTTAGGGAGAAGGTTTCTGTAATTAACTTATAATTTTGATACCTCTCTTTTTGGGATAAGCATTCAATAACATTCCAATAACTGTTAAGGACAAAAAAGTGAGAATGGTCGCCTGAAATTGAACCAGGTTTATTTTATTTTTATTTTTTTTTTAATTTATTTTAATTTTTTTCTTGTTTCAGAACTTTTGTTTATTTATTTATTTTTATGGCTGGCTCAGCCTGCCCTGAGGGCAGGGATGGCACAGCATGTGGTACCAGGGATCCAACCGCGTTCCCTGAAGCCCCCTAAGCTTTCCTAAGCAGGTGCTTTAGACCACTGAGCCATCCTGCCGGGCCCCAGGTTTATTTTATTCATGCCTCAAAACCTTCCTTTGTTTCTCTTCTACTTTTTACTATCCTCATGTTTTTCTTCTTCTTCTAGAGCCCAAACTGGCAAACAGGATATAAATCATAGTAGTTTTATTAGAAGAAGGGAATTCTTGATTCAAATTAGTTAGTTTCTCAGCATAAATCCAACCAATGTGTGTTAGGAAAACATATATAACTTTTCTCTCTTTTTAAACTAATTTTGCATAATTATTTCTGGTTATCTGAATAAATAATTTGAAGACATTATGCAATACAGCAGCCACTGTCGAGTTCCTATTGCTTTGTTTAATGAAATACTGTATCATTTCTAATATTTTTGCTATTTTGTATTCTATTTAGGTAACAAAACATATGAAAAACTTTTAAAAGAGATCACCTTTATATTCAATGGAGGTACTCAAATCTGCAGCCGTCACCTGCCAATACCCTCCTCATCTCCCTATAAATTACTCTGTCTACTGAAGAGATCTTCCCTGAGACTCCACATCTGCTTATGGTAGGTAATCCACGGGATACAAGTATCGTCACAAAGGGAGCAAGTAGCAGCCAAGAGCATGAGGCCTTATATTCATGGAAAGTCTTTCATAATGAACAGATTCTCCAACTGTATTTTATAAGAAAGTTCTGAGTTGGTCTTAATTTTACAAGATTTTCACATGAAAAATTTGCTGGAAGTTGCTCTACAGTTCTTATTCATTCTTTGTTTCTGACTCAGCACCTTAGCATCCCCCTTATACCTTGCTAAGGAGATGACTGGGCTCCCCAGTTGCTGCCAAGTGCATCCGTTTGTGTAATAAATACCGTCTGCGCATGTCCACTATGCACTGAAGCGTGCAAGCTCAGGGTGTTGGAGACAGTCAATCATCCACCTCTGGCACTTGCCCACTGTTTTCTTTCTCTAATATCTTCTGAGATTGAGTACACATTGCCTCGTGAAGAAATGGTAGCACATGAGTTTTACAGAACTATTCTATGTTGAGTTATGATCTTTATCCCTTTAATTTATAATACTGATCCTAGTCTTTTTCTGTGGCAGGATGACTGATTAGAAAACACTTCAATTCAAAATTAGATAGCCTGATTGCACTACTTGGTAGGGTGTCTGTTTTTGGACTCTACATTTATCTGCTGGCTTTCACTTTATATGCCCCTGAATAAATGAAATAGGTGAACCACAGTAACAGGACCTTGAAGCAAAAAATGCTTCAAACTCAGTAGAGGCTAACTGCTCACTACACTACATGGCAGGTACACAAGTTGTTAGAGCAACCCACTTCTATGAGGGCAGTGAGTGACCCTGGCTGATGGAACCACGATGATACCTAGAATGGGTTTCCTATCTGTCTTAGGACTTTTATTTCTTTCTAACCAGAAGGAGAAAAGCATATGGGTATGTGTGACAGGTAAGAGTTTTGTTTTGTATGTATGTGTTTATGTATAAATACATGATACGTAGAAGTGGCTCCCAAATTATTTACCAGTGTTCTATTGAGTAAGTCACTGGGAGTAGGAGTATAGTATGTGGTTAGTGGGAAGTATCTCAGTGGTAAGCCTTCAAAAAAAAGGCAAACATAAAGATTTTGGCTTCTATCATGCATGTCAAACAAGACAATAGCTCCTCAGAAAGATGAAGAGTGATACACACACCCGTGATGTATGCAGTCATGCATATTACTTTCCATACATTGCGTACAAGTAGAATAAACAGTTTTGTTCCCACATGTGCTGATAGTAAAATGCTTAAAGCCGGCCATGATGGCTCATTTGGATGCTGTCTCCTACTTAAATGCGTGTTCATTTGTTATTCCCCAAAGCAGATTATTTCAGCACTGAAACAACCATGTTCTACTGCTTTGCACACACTTTGAACATGGTGTGCATTCCTGGGTACAGCACTTCAGGAACAGTGTGAGCAGCCAGAGGAGAGGAAGACTCCTTCTTACCTCTCTCAGAATTCTTTGTCTTTTAACATAGTTCATGGTGAAGAGAGCTTTGCGGGAAAATGCATCAGAGTGTGGATTCGTTTTGGCCTTGCAGTGGAAATAAATCCTTAAGTATTGCATCCTTATGTCGTTTTGCATTTCAAACATTTTCTCCTTGTCTTTGTCTAAAATGTATCTGATTTTCATATCAATTAGAAAAAACACCAAAGGATCAAGAGAAATTCGTGCATACCCAATGGACAAAACTATGCAGTCTTACAGTGTAAAAGTCCTTGCCTTCCCATTGTTTTTATCCAACAGTCTCTTTTTTTTTGTTTTTGCCACTATAATTTTTAAACTATAGAAATGCTACATTAATACAGTATAATTTTGTATGAAACAAATTCCACAGCTAAAGTAAGTGCTTCCTGAAATAAAATTTAACTTCTTACAAAACTACAAATAGCTCAGCAAGTTAAAATGTCTGCAAGCAGACACAAGGGCCAGGGGTTCAATTCTCAGGCCTGCCATGCTGGCTCCATTCCCAGGGCATGCTGAGATGGAAATTGAGACTGTGGGTGGTGGCACACCTGTAATCCCAGCTCTTGGGAGGCTGTAAACAGGTGAACCACTATTAGTCTAATCTGCTAGTGAGAACCTGAACACCCTGTGGACCCTTCCCAAATAAATAAATAAATGAACTATTCTCTTGAGATTTAAATTGAGACTTATTTTTCCCTGTTATGATAAACAATACTCTTTTAAACCTCCTACACATGACTCATTGTACATTTCTGCAATTTTCCTTTATATTTCAACGAATGATCACTAGGCTACTTAAACAACACATTAGCAATTGTAACAGACAGAGAAATACTTTTCCTGAAAATCTAGCACTAATTTCCTTTCGATTTTACCAACGATGATAGAAAATACCTCCTTCCATATAACTTCACTAAAACAAGGTTTGATGTTTGTTTTTCTTCCGGTAATGACTCACATAATCTTTCTGGAATCCTAGAAATATTTCTAATGCTTATGGCCAGCCTTTTACTTTTCTTCCCATTCTGAGGGGAAAAGTTATGTTCTAATTTTTGACTTGCATGTCCTTGATCCTAAGCATCCTTCCCATGTATCTTGGTCATTGGTGTGTTCTCTCCTGCTCATAAGAGGACCCTGGCTCTGCATCTGTCCACTTCCTTTTGAGTACTAATGGCATACTTGATCTCTACCTTTTTCTCAGTTTCTCTGCATAGCACAGTGCTACACTATCCACATAACAGATGCGTCAGTTATGATTTTTTTTCTTCCATGTGTAAATATAGTGAATTCTGTTGGATTCATCTTTGAAATGTATTACAGTTGATCATATTTATTATTTTTCTCTCTCTGCTGAAAATTTAATTTCCACATAAATAGGACTCTGCCTCTTGTAATGCTGCCTTTAGTCCCAGCATGTAGCCTTATTCCGTTACTAACATTGCTTCTGTCTTTTGCTGAGTTTCACTTTGTTTGCTAATATAGAAAAGAAGAAAACAAGTTTGTTTTTTTTCTATTTGAGAGTATATGTTCAGGAGATTCAAATTTTGAATTTGAATGGATATTTTGAAGGATATACAGGCAAAAAGTTAGTAAATCTCTTCCTTTTGCACTCTAAAACAAAATAGCTGTCACCATTTCTCTGAACCATAATGTTCCCATAGGACATCTTTACGTGAGTCACTCTGGGTAGCAAAACGGTAATCTCCAAAAGATGGTCACAACCTAATTCGCAGCCTGTGTTCATGCTTTACCTTGCACAGCACAGGACCTTTGCAGATAGGACGAAGTTAAGGATCTTGAAAGTGAGATGATTTTTCTTCATTATATATATAGGTCCCATTTCATCATAGAGTTCCTGGGCTGGGGGAGTGCTCAGAGTAATAGGAGATGTATGAAAAGCAGAGATTAGTTTAACCCAAGTAAGCAGATGTTTACCAACAAATGGAAGTGGCTCCTACAAGCTTAAAAGGAAAGAAAAGGGACTGTCTCCTAGAACACCCAAAAGTACTCTACCCTTCTCTGTAGAACTTCTATGCGATTCTAAAGGAGTGTGGCTGGAAAAGAAATCTAATGACATCTATTACCACTGGTTTCATAATCACACATTTTTCTCTAATGACCCGTGTTTTGTTTTTCTATCTTAAGATAATTATGTGGGATCCAGTCTTTTCTTATTACAAATTCAGTAGACATCATGGTTCTTATGCAGACAGACTCCTGGGAGGAGCAGTCATGCTCAGACATGTCCAGCCTCTGGGGACAGAGGGCTTACTGTCCTCACCCCACCCAGCAGCACTTCAACTTTGCATCATGCTTCCCACTGCACAAAGCAGTCCCCACATCTTGTCACACTTGGTCCTCAACAAGACTTCCCAAGGAAAGCAGGCAGGAAAGAGCATTGCATCTCTACTTGAGAGATGCAAAACTAGTTCTCAACAAGTTTGCATAGCCAGCTAGGGGATGAAATTCAGCTCTTTTAACTTTAAACTCAGTGTTGTCTTAACGATACTCGATCTTCTTTAAAAGGGCCAGGGATTAATTTATTTCCATATGAGAAATTATGGGAACACTGAGGGAGCAGAAGACAAAAATGAGGATTTGCTATTATCATGTGAGAAAGCAGGTCATTTTGCGTAATGACCATAGGGAATTCAGCCGCTCATTTCTGTACTAGCATAAGTATATTTTTCTTTATAGTTTCAGAAACAACATTGTACTCCATTTTTGTTCACATACAAGTGAAGGGTAGTATTTTGTCATTTTATAGTAAAGTGTGAAGTCCTACTCATGACATACTAAGGCACCAAACTGAGAACACAGTGTCTATAATCTGTAAAATTGAAGACCCAACAATTCTCAAGTGGATACCAACAGAGTCTTACTAGTGAGGCCACCAAATGATGTGCCTAGTATTCCCATTGGTATAGTGCCAACAGACTAAATGAAGTTGACAATATCATATTTTTGACTTACTAACTATAGATCTAAAGTAACAGAAAAATTCCGACATGATTCTGATGTCTGCAACTTGAAATTCTTTCTGTGCCTCTCTATCATCTATCACTTAGGTTTTCATTTCAAGTTATTGGCATAGAAGGCACAATATTTTTTACTTCTTTCCTGATTGCAAGATTTGTTCTAATCCCTTAATATGTTTTATGGTCAGTTCAGAGCTCCCAGATTTTTGAGAGTAAAGCAAATGCATCATGCAGTTTTCATTCTGTTTGAATCAAATTATCAGCTCAGGTTGGTGAAGCTGTGAGCCTTGGACATTGGACAGTGGTGTTGGGGAAATAGTAAGGGAAAATGCTTCAAAATGTAAAAAAAAAAAAACACAGTTTCAAAGTCATACAGACTTGTGTTAACTTGTTTCAATTCAGCGTGGCATCAAAACTGCCTTCTCTGACTGTGTCTATTTCAAATTGTATCCAGTCTGTATGCTTTCTGCTTTAATTTTTTTTCTTGGGATGGGGTATCTTGATCACTTTCTTGGTATGTTTCTTAATTCTAACAATGAGGGAGAACTTTCCCTATTGACTGATACATTTCTTTCTTATTTAGTCTTTTTCTCTGGTTTACAAGAGAAAAACTCTACATATAGTCTGGGTTTTTGATAGTCACTTGTTGATAGTGCTGCTAATAACAGCAGGCGCTATAAGTGCAATTATATTTAGACAATTCTTTCTATACACTGAAAATTGTGCTCAATTGCCTATAACATATCAGCCCATTTAATCAATATGACAATCTTATGAGCTGCGTTCAATGATTGTTTTTTCCTCTCCCAAATATGAGAACTTGAATTAGAGAAATTACCCAGTTACCTTTTGATTTCATAGGTAGTAGTAAGTTATTTGAGCCAAAGTTTTAACCAAAACAATAAAACTGAATTTTATATCATTGGTGTTCTTATAGTAATTATCTAGTGCACAAAACACAAAATTGGACATCTAGAGTTCTCCTGTTATTATCTGAAGGAATAAATAATAGCTTCTGGTAACTACGGTGCTTTTTCTGTACAGTATTACTGGTCATTTTCCTGAGGAAAGATCTCAAACCCAATGCATTTTCTAGAAAAATAAGATTTAAATCCAAACTATGTTGAGAGTTAGTCAACTTTAAGCAGGAAGGAAGGATACAGGATAAATGGCAAAACATCAAACTTCAAGCTTGACAGATCCAACTGTGTGACTTTTAGCAAACCCACACTCTTGCCAGCATTTAAGAGTTACATTCATAAAGTAATGATGGCGTAAATATCACTCAAAGACTGTTTAGACTTACAATTCTCTATCATTATTGCTGGTCATTCTTCCCTGGGGCTGTTTTTGGCAGGGATAGTATAGCTCTTCCTCTTTTCTGTACATGTGCTCAGGTACATGATTCTGTAGGCCAGGAGCCCCTCCCCAGCCTGGCAATATTTGGGTAAGTGGGAAAGATTTTTGACAGTCAGAAATGCATGATGCTAATGGCATCCAGTGGGTCGAGATCAAGAATGAAACTACACATCCTATATTACATTGGACATTTTCTACAAGGAAAAATTGTCCTCCCTAAAATGTCAATAGTGTGCTTGCTGAGAAACCTCCTACTAAATTAAATACAGCTACAATGCAAAATTCTAATCTCACCTTACTACAAGTCATCAATGATTAATACCGCCAATGTTTCTTTTTTTTTTTTGTTTTTATATTTGCTGAGAATGTTGTATAATTTGATGTCCCCCTTGCCATTAGTAATGTGTGTTGCTTGTTCATGTAAATATCAATAAGAAGTGCAGAAAATGGATCATTCTTTTTGCTGGCAGCTTTTTCCTGTTAGTTGTGAAAAGAGAGTTATAATTGCTTTTATACTTGCTGTTCCCCTAACCCCAAATGTGTTTTCTTTTGAAATGTGAATTCCTGGTCAGAAACAACTGAGGTTTGAATATTCCCCAATGGGAGAATCAACACTGCTAGATATCACAGTGGTGCAGATCTTAATGACACCCAATTTTATCTGTACAAAGACAATCATGAGTATAAAATATTGTTAAAATACATTGCACTTTGCAAAGTATCTCTGCATTTTACACTGTCAGCTAAAGAGCTGCGGTGGCTGTAGAATGAAGTAAATTCTTCCAACATAAAACTAATTTCAAATAATGTTTGCTGTTATGAAGCACACATCCATAAAATGCAGGCAGTTTTTTGCTGTTGATAAAATAGAGCACTTGACAAAGTACAGCAGAGCGAAGCCACATCATCCAGCAGGACATAAAGTGCGTGTGCTTGAAATTTGAATAAGAATCAGTAATACAAATGTTTCTGAGATTTCTGTGGAAATGTGACCTCAAGAATTAAGGTCAGGCAACTTTCCTCTACTGAGGAACACAGCTCCTCAGGCAGCCTGCCTCAGTCAGCTCCTTTGTTTTGTCATGAATGACTGTACTCAGGCTATTTAAAGCCACTGATGCATTTGCTTGTCAGTTAAAACTGTCTGCAGAGAGCCCTTCAAATGGACCACAATTTGATTCATATTTTTTTTTCTTTGTAAGTAAAATGGCCGGATTTGAAAAAGCTTGAAACGTGCATCTGTTATCATGGCAAAGACAGGAGAAACAATGAAGAGGAAGATTAGAAAGCAAAAGCACCTCCACATACAAGTTAAAGACCTTTAAGTAAAGAGAAGATGAAAACAATCCCTTCTGATCTTTTACTCTGCTCAGACAAAAGAACTTAGGAAAGAAATAAGCAAGCTGCCATATATTGGCTTCATCGTGGTAATCTTTAGTAAAGTAATCTTTTAAAAATGGCTACGCTTTGTATCTTGCAGCATGAGCACCATTAATCTTCATTTAAATGCAATTAAAGGAAATGAAGTTTCTTCAACCATTCTCCCTTTCACTAATCTAGCCAGTAATCGCTGATGACCTACTGTGTGAGTGGCCCTGCTTTAGAAATGAGAACTAGCAGTCATGATATGTCTGTTGTTGCATAGCATTTAGCCCCCAAATTGAGCAGCTTAGACAAGATAAATATTCGTTATTCCCCAGAAATTACACATCAAATAATTAGGAGTAGTGTAGTTGAGTGGTGCTAGCTCAGGATATCTTATAGCATTGCAATCAAATTTGCAGCCAAGGAAAGACAGAGAGACTGACAGACAGAGCAGGCAGGCAGGCAGGCCTGGAGAGAGATCCTCCATATAGTCCAAAGTAACAGAAGGATCAGTTTCTAAGATGATTTACCTTGTGTTGGTTGTTAGCGAGAACCTTCAGTTCCTCTCCATGGGTACCTATTTATAGACAGCTGAGCACCCTGATGATAGTGCTACTGGCCTTACCATAAGCAGGCAAACCAAAAAGACGTAGTCAGTAACCGTAATTTCTCTTAGAATAGATTCGGATGTTACATGTTGGAACTTCTGTAACACGTCATTGGTTTTAGGGCACACTGAGAAGGAATCAACTTATATTGTTTCAGAGTTTTTTTTGTGGGGGGAGGGAATGTTATTGTATTATTTTTGTGCTACAGGTGATTGAACCCCTGGACTCCACACTAAGCTACATACACACCCACTTTCTTGCTCTTTTGTATTTTCATTTCTTTTCTTTTGAGACAGTCTGCTAATTTACTGAGACACCTGAAATGGAGTCAAAGTTGCAGTCCTCCTGCCATGGGCCTCCAAGGATGCTGGCATTTGAGGTGTAGAACACTGCATCTGGCATACTGGATCATTTTGGAGACCTGTTATCTTAATATCTGGGAACTTATTGCTATTTACAATGAAAAGAAAAACAAATTCCCCTCTTTTAGGGATCTTATACTTTGGTGGAGAAGATAGATGACAAACTGATAAAAATAGTGAATTGTCCTATACAAATGCTTTTTGTAATGATAAAGCAGAATAGAAATGGATTAGGTTAGGAAACTGGGAATTTTTTTATAGTATCTTTCAACAAATTTATTCCACAGTGGCTTTTAAAATGAAGATCTGCAAAAACAAGAAAGACTAATATACCAGAGAACTTCTGCAGAATTGCTGCAGACAAACAAAAAGCTCTTGGCCTTCACTGGGCACAAGTGTGATCTGTTGGTGGCACAGAAAAGAAGGCCAGTGTGGGAGGGTCATGTGACAGCGAAGTATAAAACAGAACAAAGCCACATCCGAGGCTCCAGGTTAGATCACCTGTGGCCTCATAAGACAGAGTAAGGATTTTGAACACATTATAAATGTCATAGGAAACAAACAATTGGAAATTATTAGTTCCAGGGTAGGTGAGAAAGCATGCAATAAAGTTAATAAATACCTAAGTTTTATTTTCCTTGTTTGGACAGATAAACATATTATGCACATTTGGCTAGGTAGGGAAATAAGGAGCTGTCTATTTTCCTTGAAACCATGGACAGAAGGCTTTGGGCCTGGCAATGTAGATCTCAACAATAACGCTCTAACTCCCAGATTTGTGGTACAGTATTACCTTTGTTAAAAAGCCAAATGAAATCCAAAGAAATCCATAGTTTTCCCTTTCCAACTCCTTCAAGCAAGCAATTTTAAAGCTCTGCTGCCAAATGACACATATCTATTACATCACTGTGCGTCTGTCACTCTTTAGTTTATCCCACTCCACCCTTCCCCTCACCCTGTATCTCACCCAAACACATGATGTAATCTGAATTTCATGCATACATCTTGGGCAACATATGCATTCTCCACACATACGCATGATCAGGATATAATTTTTAGTTGAATACATGATTTAGTTAATCAATGCATAAAGGACAGAGTAGCTTTTCCAAAGAAGAATCGCACATCATTGTGCAGAAATTCAGAACATAGCTGTATGAAAGTCACATTCTCAATTCAAAATATGACAAACTTTACCTCCATGATGCTTATACTTACCACATAATCATGAAGGAATCAGTTATGGATTTGGATTCAAAGACTTCCCTAGATCTAAGATACAGATAAAAACTAACCATTATGGCAGGGAACCAAGAGATATCCTGTCCTTGATAGCCCAGGCTGTTTACACTTTACACTCTTTCACAAAGGAAATTATTATCCACAGTGCAAATATTTACATTAATTTCTTGCTTCTGAAAACAGATTTTCTACTTTCTTATATTTTTTTATGGTTGGATGCTACATTTGTATTTTACCAGTGGAGTTTATAATTACTTTCTCACTCGCTCACCATTCCTTTTCAGTTTTATTTTTTCTATGATTGTACCACTACTCAAAATGCTATACTGATATTTTCCTCTTTCTATTCTAAACTTTCAGTTGAAAATTACACATACTAAGAATTCTTTACAAAATATGTTCATATTTTTTAGAGAAAAGCCACAATGGAAACAAATGCATAAAATAAATGAACCCAAGGTACTCACATAAATATATTAGTATCATTTATTTTAGATTTTAACCATCTAAGCGATAAAGGTCACTGAAGGGTGGATATGAAGACAATTAAGGTCATCAGGATTTACAGTGGATTATTAACTCTCTTTAAAATGACTCCAGACCTAATATTGTTCTAGGATTGCAGAGTGGCAAGAGCCACTTTTAATTATTAAAAGTAATTTCACATGTGGGTTAGCAGTCATGATTGGAATTTTGAGTTATGCTTTTCCTTGGTAACAACCCATTTCCTTTGTTTGGATAGACCTCAGGCATGGAGAGATGAAATATGATGGCATTTAATAGGTGATACTTCAAGAAATTACATTTCACCACCAGGCACGCAGCATTTCTGCAGCTGCAATGGAACTACAGTAAAGCACAAGAAAAATTAGGTCCCACCATTACTGCACCTTATGCAGCAGTTTCTGGGCCTGCAGTAAGCAAAGGTTTTAGGATAAAAAGTAAAAGGAGTGTGCGTGCTCTGCCAGGAAGTGCTCGCAAAGCCCTCGTGAAGGGCTTCAGCTCCCCACAATCCCCTTGACTTCATGCTGGTGGGGAAAGCTGGTGCTCATGGACTCATAGGAGAAGCTGTGCATTGTAGCTTCTATTTATTTTGAGAGCAAAAGAAAAATTGGCCTATTAGCCTTCAGAATAAAATATTTCTATAAGAACCAGTACTATAAAAATCACAATAAACCATTGCTTTCATCAGGAATCATCCTTTTCTTTATGTGCCTGGTAACATGCTACTCATTTGCTAAGCTCATTCAACTATTTATTTGTCATTTGAAGGTTTTGTTAACATGCTATTATGGTCTATGTACAGTTGTTCCCCCAAAGCCTCATGCAATCATGAGGTGGGGACTTCTAGAGTTTGAGATTTGCCTCATGATCCCTGGGATTATGTGTTTAAGTACTGATGGGATTATATAGGTCTGAGTACTTCTGGAATTATGTGTGTAGCCTAAGGTGGATAGGCTGAAGTGGGGAGCCTGAATATAATATACAGAGAGAGATAGACTTGCACTGTTGTTCTCTGCTCCCCTGGTTGTTGCCTTGCCTCTGTCGCTTTTGTTGCTGTTCTGCTGCCATGAACTGCTGTCCTCTGCATTGTGCCTCTCTGACTTGGATCCAGCCGAGTATGGACTGAAACCTCCAGTAACTGTGAGCTAAATAAATCTTTCCTTCCTTCATTTTGGGTGTCAAGTATTTGTCCCAGCATCGAGTAAAAAGTACGTAAGACACGTGCAATGGACTTACATTCCTATGGTTATTTACCTCATGTTGTAGTCATGTTAGTGGATATTCACTCACCTGCTCATGCAGTAAGTGCTATAATAATCTCCTATGGACAAGGGCCTGAACTAAGCATTTCTAGATTTATGCATGTAAGCACTCTGGGAAATTTGTCCCCTCAGGGAAAGGAGAAAATTGAAGCATAAGGAGATCAGTCACTGAAGTCAAATAAATAGTCGTCATTTTAGGCTACATTGCTCTGATTACTGTGGCTGCCAGGATATACAGATTGAACTCAGGATTGAACCTGGGTCCTTGCACTTGCCAGGCAGGTGCTTAGACTACTAAGCAATTTCCCCAGGTTCTACATTGCTCTGATTACAAAACCTAACTCTAAACCAACAGGCTAGATCATCTTAACATAGCACTACATTAAATAATTTTAAATTATGTCACATTTACTATATTTTATATACACCTATTTATGTGCAGAGATACACTAATATGATATAATGATAAGATATGTGATATAATACAGCACATGGTATGTTGAGCCTGGCTCACATTATTTACAATAACTAAACTCTTCCCAAATTGACATTCAATGACATCACTTTAGTGAGCTGATATCACTCACCAGAGGAGTATTAATACCCTTAGTAGTAACCGCAAATGATACAACTCTGGCTATTTTTCCTCAAAAGCTATTTGCTAAACACATAACATTCCCACTGATTACATGATAACATTTTATAACTGCTGTTGTGATGATTCATGTTAAGTTAGTTGCTCCTTAAATAATGTGAGTCCGTTTTAATAATATTTTACAGCTTGTATATAATGAAGTGCTTAACACATAGTGGGGTTTAAATAATTCAATTACTGAATATTTTACAGTATCTTTCACAGTTTTTACAATATTCACTCCCACTAGTCTAACTGTCTTGGGGTGCATAGAATCACT
The DNA here is from genome assembly GCA_004027025.1 of Myocastor coypus. Classification (NCBI taxonomy): domain Eukaryota; kingdom Metazoa; phylum Chordata; class Mammalia; order Rodentia; family Myocastoridae; genus Myocastor; species Myocastor coypus. The sequence goes on from PVJA010007679.1 coordinate 53,881, forward strand.
GCAGCAGCTTCCAAGGATACAGTGTATGCCTGAAGTGTAATTCTTTGCTTTTGAGCTGAACTGCTTGACAGGGAAGAAACCCACTGCATATCAAGTACCTAACACTTATCTTCACCTGAAAAGCCTAGCACGCTGGCTGACTACACAGGGGACAAAATTGCAATCTATAGTAGCTCAGAGCAAAGTGACGACAAATATAAAGCTAACATTCAAATTTCCCAACTATTCAAGTACAACTGGAAGTTTAATATTTATTGTATGGTATTTCTTTGGTTTTCTTAAATTTTTTTCCCCTATCACTTGCTTTCTTGTCTCAACCTGGCTTTCAAGAAATTATACATTAAAATCCTAGGTTCTACTTTATTATTCATTTATTTATTTATCTATTTATATTTTAGGGAAGAGTCTACAGGGACAGGGTATTCAAGATAGAACTCCTACTGATCAGCCTGTTTACAGCCTCCCATGACCTGGGATTACAAGAGCATGCCACAACGCCCAGACGCAATGGCCCTCTCAGCACCCTAGGGTTGCGGCTGGCCTGGCAGGTCCAGAGATCAACCTCCCCCCCACCTCTCCTCCTGCTTGGCGTCACTTTAATCAGCTGAGCTATTTGGCCAGCCCCCTAGGTTCTAGTTTAAAAGAGACAATCTATTCTAACATTTTATAAAGAGAATCTCAATCAATTCTCGCAGAAGACAATGGAAGATGATGAGAATTTGTATAAGGAAGCTAATTTTTAGGAAAATATTCCAAAAACCATTTTACTCTAGAGGAGCTGAGGTTTTGTAGTGGACAGTATTGCTGCACACCAGCTCTGCACTGATCAAGCATTTGATCCCGAACCTTAGTTTTCTATTCTGTAAAATGGGTATGATGTGCATATTATAGGGATACTATAGATGAATGTGTTGAAAGTATTTTGAATGATGCTTGATCTGTAATGAACATTTATTAATTAACCTACATTTTCCTTATCTAGCATACAGTCTTCAGATTAATATATTTTGAATGAATGAGTGAAGAACATAATAACAACCAGATCCTAAAGGACTAAACCCTCATCCCCTTTCTTCCAGAGAGATCCTACAGACATTCCCCTGATGGCTGAACCCCTTATATGTGCACTGTACAATGCAGTAACTTGGAGCCACACCAAATGTCTAAACTTAGATTTCGAATTTTATATAAATTTAATTTATTTCATTTTAGTTTAGTGCTCATATATGGTTTATAACCACTATGTTACAGTATAATTAAATGATCAACTATATGAAGCTGGATTATATTCTAGACTCAGAATTTTCAGAAAGCATTGCTCCCTTTGGGAAAGACAGAGATAGATAGATAGATAGATAGATAGATAGATAGATAGATAGATAGATATAGCTATATATGTATATATATCACTTTATATGTATTTTTATTTTTATTACTTTTAATAAGAAATAACAATGTATAACAATGTGACAGTTTCAAAACATCTCAGTAGTACATTTTAATTCCCGCTACAGTGCACGTTGTCGTCCTCCTAGTAGACATACAGAGCGCAGGGTGTAGCTAAGCTTCCTCTCGAGGAGAGGCTCTTTCGTGCTTCTCTCTTCTTCCTCTTGCTCGTGACACTGGCAATGTGTGAGGAACTTTCCACTTTGGAGAAAGCTTCGTGGTCCTGAGGAAGGCTGCACATCTAAGGCCCTATCTGCCTCCTGACACGTTTACTTGCCAAGGACTTCTGCCAGCCACTGGAGTCACTCTCCAGGGAAGGCGACAGCAGAGCTTGGAGTTCAAGGGTGGCTGGATAGGCAGCGCGCACACCTCTCTCACAGATCACATGTGGCTGAGGTTGAAGGCTGAGACATTTACGCCCACGTGCAGCTGACACAGTGCCCCCGTGGCCCCCTGTCTTCACTTGTTGTTAGGTATTCTATTACAGGTGAAAATTAACTTATTTTAGATAGTGTCCTGTGTAATGAGGATGCTGCATGTATTTAAAATGGATTGAGATTGAAGGAGGTGCTCTAAGCATTTTTATTTGCAAACACTCCATGAAATCCTAAAGCAGAGGACCCTCAGAATTCATCAAGTCCCTTGGGGCCTGGCGGGATGGCTCAGTGGTCTAAAGAGCCTGCTTAGGAAAGCTTAGGTGGCTGCAGGGACCGCGGTTCTATCCCTGGCACCACATGCTGCGCCAGCCCTGCCCTCAGGGCAGGCTGAGCCTCCATAAAAATAAAACAAACAAAAGTTCTGAAACAAGAAAAAAATAAAATAAAATAAAAAATTCTTAAAAAAGAAAGAAAAGAATTTATCAAGTCCCACCCACTTCCTTTACAATTGAAAAAGCTGAGAAGTGGCTGCTCAGACCACAAAGGTAGTCACTGACTAACAAGAATAAAACCCTGGTTTGCTGATACTTAATACTTGCTCAATCTATGACACCCCACAGGCAATCACAAATAGAAAAGAAAAATAAACCCTCAAATCAATTTTGAAAGACTGTCACAATGTCACTTGTAGGCTAAGGAAAAAGCTCTATGTAAATTTATTGTAATGTGATAGTGTGAAAAGGCACTGTCCCTTATGTATTTTCCTTAATTTTGTTGCCTATCCTTTTCTCCCTAGGCACTGATGATTTCTGATTCTATGAGAGGACATAACACCCTCCTGGAGTAAACAAAGCAGGTTGGAAAACAGCATTAACTCTTTCCAGCCCCAGGGAATGCATTTTGTACAACCCCTCTTCAGAACACTAATTTTCTTCCTGGTGTGCAGCTAATGCACTGGGGAAAAGGGGCGTCCTGGGTTGCTGGTAAGGTCAGGCCCCCATCACCAGGACTTTACTGCCACTGAGAGGAGATGAGATTGAGGCCACTAATGTAAATCAAAGAGTTAACAGTGGGGCTGTGGCTGCCCTGACTTTGTCATCTCAGGGTCATGCCTGTCATTCTTCAGATGCGTGGGTTTACCAGCCACTGTGTTTTGCAAACTATCAGTCCTGTCTCAGTAAAGCCGGCGCCATGATATCACACAGCCTGACATCTTTGCATGCCCAGGACTCACTCTGATCTACTGTCTAATCTCTCTGTGGACTGAGAAGACAAGGTGAGCTCAGGAATTTGCAGCCGCTGATTCTCTGAGTTGTGCAATTTCCCACTTCAAGGCTAACCCAATTGTGGACTCTGAGCCCAGCATTCACCTCCAGATTGGAAACTCATAGCATCATTTCCCTCTTACCAAAGAAGAATTGCTTCAAAATTAGAAGTGAACATAACACTACCTTTGTGTCACACTTTTTGATACACATATATTTGTTTTCCTCAAAAATAAAAAAGAAATCTATATACACAAAAGCTGTAATTTCATTGGAAAAGCTTCCATTTTAATTCTTAGAGCACTGTTTTTAGAAAATAAGCTAACAATTTACAATGCTGTGAGCTATAAGCATAGAAAACTAAAATGAAAGAAGTGGGTCATTCAGTGTTAACCTTACGGGTCTTCCCTGCTTTCCCAGTAGCTGCAGACTGACACAGAGGGGTTTGTGAGGGCCAGACTTCTGAGCCTTCAGGTTCATTAGGCATGCATCTCATTTTGGCAGGAAGCCACTCTCTTTAAGCAAAAGCCAGCCACAGATAAACCGAGGGCAATCATCTCTCAACTAATAAATGCAGGCTGCAGAGGAAGAGCTGCCAATCTTGTGGGATGAAGATAAAAGGGGTGGAGGGAAAGAGTGGGCTTTTGGTCCTTCTGGTCCCATTACATATGATATGCTCCAAACAAGAAGCAGCACACATCGGATGCCAGAGCCCAAGCAAAGCACCAGTGCTTGCCCTAGTGGTGCCTTTGTTTCCAGGAACTTTGTGCACCTAAGGCACCCTTTTTTTCAAATCTCTATGGCTTCCTTGAGAATGGCAATAAGTTCTGGAGTATTCTGATACCCCCAGTCATCAGAAGGTCCAGGAGTGAGGACGAAACTATGCAGTCCCACTGAGGCCTATAAGCAGAATGCAATAGAAGACTGCAGGACTCATTGCCTTGCTACAACTATGGCCTCTAAGGAAGAGCTGGCACAGTGCTGTTGGCACACTCCACAGTCCTAAGAGGGAAGGTTCACTTGAAGCTGAAGTAACAGAAAGCAATGAGGCAGTGTGAGGTTTCACCACAGGGACAATAAAGTCTATCATCTGGAGCACCAAGGAGCCATCGGATTTTTACTGGATATATATGAGTGTGTGTGTGTGTGTGTGTGTGTGTGTGTGTGTCTGTGTATAATATATATATATATATATATATATATATATATATATATATATATAGTACTATAACATGTGCATGTTTAAATTTATGTTATTACAAGAAAAAGACAATTTGCCACTACCCCCTTAGAAAATATCCCTCCTCATTCAACTACGTTTACCCCATAGGTCTCTCCACTTTATGAATCAGTACTGGAAGTCCTTTCATGAAAGGTGTGATAAAAAATACGGTGGGGGCCTGGCGGGATGGCTCAGTGGTCTAACGAGCCTGCTTCGGAAAGCTTAGGAGTCTTGAGGGACTGTGATTCGATCCCTGGCACCACATGCTGCGCCCGCCCTGTCCTCGGGGTGGGCTGAGCCAGTCATAAAAATGAGTGAATAAACAAACAAAGGTTCTGAAACAAGAAAAAAATAAAGAAAGAAAAGAAAAAATTCTTAAAAAAAAATATGGTGAAGGTGCTGTTAAATGTTATCCAATGGAGGGGCGGCCTGCGGCCTTGTAGAACCACTGGCGTGATCATCATGCCCCTTAAGCACCAGATCTGGCCCCGTGCAGTGGCCGGCTCTTCCCTAAAGCTGAAACGATAATGAAAAGTAAATTTGTTGAGCCCTGAGGAATGAAGACAAGTCAAGTAAAGATACAAAAGAGGGATGCTAGAACTGCTTCTGAATGTGGCAAGAACAATGGGACGAGCGTGTTGGGAGCATGCGGAAGTATTTGGAGGTGGGGTGTGTGGCAGCATGGCTTTTCTAAAGCAAAACTGCAACATGTGTCATATTTTTTATTGGTCTGCCTGTCTACATCTGTCTGTCTATCTATCTGTCTGTCTGTCTATCTATGCATGAATTCAGAAGCCATTCGTGATAGTGCAACCCACCGGAGCAGTCCACAGGCCACCAGCTGGGCCGCTCAGCCTGGGCAATTCCATCTACCCGCTAATGGCTCAGACCTCCGCCTCACGCTGTTCGAGCAGGCACAGCAGGGGCCCCCTCTGTTCTTTGTCAAGCACGAGTGCAGTGCCTCTATTCCACACACATAACCTGGACACTCAGTGAAAGTCCGCATGAGCAACACAGTTCTGGCCTCAGGAATCAGAAGTGGGAATGGACACGCCCAGGAGAACGTGCTCTCACAAAGACCACCGGCAGATAAGCAACAGGAAGGAACAGCCACTTTTCTAACTTCCTCAACTCTGACAGCAAAGAAGCTGTCCTATCTTCTTACTCAGGGGTCCATTTGCCTGACAGGATGCAGTTCTATTTCCCAAGTCAATTCTCTCCACAAACCCCACTTCTATTTTGACCCCCAAGCCCACATTTATCACATTCTCACAAATCCCCACGAATCCGTGTGTATCTGCCTTTCAAGCATCTATCTAGATTGTAGTATCTTTGCTTATAACCCAAAGAGGCTAATCTTTGGATTTTTATAACCCTCTAGGATGGGAGAGGGGTAAGCTCCCTGATGAAATCCCTTCTGCCTTAATAGATGATAAAACAAAATTCAATCCCCCAGGGGCCTCGTACAGAAACCCTCTGGTCCTACTTTATGTGGATCATATATCTTAATAGGTTTCCAAGCAATTTAGGAGACAAGACAAAGCAGCTGGTAAGAACCAATTTGCAACGCCCTTTATCCCCAGCCACATACCACCATCATCCTGCGGCAAAAACCCTGTTGGCATAAATACACTTTTCCAAGCACGAGGGCGAGATTCCCATCCTCACACACATCTCCGAGCCTCCACTTGCTCCACCTAGAAACAAGCTATTTCACAGAAGCATTGCTTCCTTGCCCGTTTTATGGCTCGCCGCATCTGGGCAGCATTCGTATCTCTCCTTAGCTCTTTCAAAATGGCCACGCTGAGCCAGGTAAACCCTCGCTGCTTTCTGTGTCCCCGATATAAAAGGGAGACTTTAAACGGGAGATCCTCAGAAAGAACAAGCAACAATAGGCCTCTTTCTCTTTATTTGCGATTCCACAGCAACATTTTTTACCAGCTCAGATAGAAGAAAGTGATAACTGATCCTGCATGTGGTAATAATTTCCCTCAGCAATTTCGCACTATGCAAATCTAAGGCAAGCTGTGCTTCGAGGTGAGCCTGTGCGGTTCGGCTGCAGAAATCATGACAGGGTAATTTACAGGGGGAGAAAATGAATCTCGCTCTTCAAGGTGCCTTCTGCTCGGGAATACATTCAGGAAAATTAATCAGCCCCTAACATCCCCGTGTTACTCTCCCTCATTACAAATCAGAGTAAACAATTACTGCATTAAGCACTCTCTGAGAGGTTTCAAAGGCCACTAGCGCTTACTGCTGATTTTCATAAATGATCTTCAAGGAGCTTCCCTGGGGATGGGAGTCCTGGGGAGGTCCAGGGAGAGGTTAGCAAGGGCTGCATCTCATTAGCATGGTGATGAGATGCAACTGGCAGCGTGCCTGTGGAGCCCTTGCTATGAATTTGGGTTGTGGCATCCTGAGAAAGCATCAAATTCATGACAGGCAGGACACCTGTGCCCCTTGTATTTCTCTTTTGAGCACCAATCAATAATGAATGGGCCCTGGAGGCAGAATCCTAGCTCCAGCTCATAGGGTCTCCATGACCCTGGACAATCGGGATCAAATGGAACAGTAACCATTTTGGAGTATTTAAAGTTGTGCTTTTAAATCTCAATGGAAAACACCACTTTCCAATTATTTTGCAAAAGCCTATCTTCCTCTTTAATGGATACATACATAGGAAAAGGGAACAGCATTTCTATATTTGCACTACGATATTCATGGTACACTGAAAAATGCCAACTCTCCATTAGGAACTGGGTTAGCATTTTGCCAATTAATAGGTAAATGAATGGAGACTGGCACTTTAATATTTTAAATAAATGAATCCTCTTCATTCCTTTCCTGGAGTTTCTTTTCTTCAGCAGAAGCTTGGGACGTGATTAGCTCAATTCTAGAAATTGCAATATTCCTTTTGGTTCTAACAAGGTGCACAATTAGAGAAAGACAGAATGTGATTTTGTGAAAACTCCGAGTCACTCCAGAGACAAACGCATGCACTGAAAGCAAATACATTGAGCTGGTATGGAAGGGGAAATTCTCGAGGAAGTCACCGCGCAGCCTCCCTGACTTTCCCTTTCTGTGGCAGTGTTGCCTTCCTCTCCCCTGTGGCGTGGAGCTACAGCAACGAACCAACTGTAAACTTGTGACCTCTTACAGAAGGAAGCTATAAAATCAACAGCTTCGCTTATTACTCCTGTGGCTGTAGCACACAGCTTACTGCCAAACTAGCTTATCTATACTTAGATGAAAAATTGGGACTTCAGTGCCCGGTGGGCTCCAAGAAAGCACCCCGCTGTGAAGCTCAGCACCCTTACTTCTGCCTGCTTGGAATTTGGATTGCTTTTGAATTAGAGGCCATTGCCCATCATGCAGTAATGTGAGTGCAGGTGCAGGGTAGAGTGTCCTTGGGATAGCTTGCCAGTGCTCTGGAAAGACACCTCACACAAAGGAAAAATTGGTTTGGCTCATGATCTCAGAGGTTTAGACAAGAGTCTGCTGGTCCGTTTTCTTTGGTCCTTGGTCAGGCAGAGAAACAATGGCACAGTAATGTGTGATCATAGGTTACGAGACCCCAAGCTACCTAATTATACTCCACCCTCAAATGCCACATTTTGACCTGACACAAAGCCAAAACACCCTCAACTTAAGGTAGTTTTACTGGAGTGTATAACTACTAACACTAAGGGTAGTTCTAGAACAAAGAAATGTCCTTTCAGTTCTCAGTAGAACATAAGAGAGATAAATAAAAGATTTAAATGAGATATTTCTGTCAGAACAGAGTATTATTAGTAAATTTATTTCTTTAATAATAAAACTTTGCAGAATCTTCTGTATTTATTCAATGTCACGTGTCATCGGTCAATGGTGAATCTACTCTGTGTAACCTACAGCACTTTGTAAGGCAGAGAAACTCAGTTAGCTCATCTCTGAGTTTGCCCTTGATGATATAGATTGATAAATACATGATATGTAAAACTGTCCATTTTAGCTTCAGCTGTGCACCTAGCCAAATGCACAATCCAGTTCTCTAATCGTTAGGACTGTGTGCATAATCTGAGTGTGTCATGACTGCTTCAGAACGAGGTGCCTCAAAGCCCACTTCTTCCTTCCCAATTGACTGATAAAAAAAAATACTCAGAAATCAATATTAAATAGCTAAGCAGGTTTTTAACCAAAAATAAATAAGTAAGCAAGTAGATAAATAAATAAACAAATAGCATTTCTTCTTCAAAATGCTATTCTGACTTGTACACCTTGTCTCTTTTGTTGTGTGTGTTTATGATCATATACTAGTAACATATCCTATAGTAGGCAAAGCACTGCCCCCTTTCATGAGATCCATGCTCCATCCCTATGAGAATATTACTAACACAGGGATAATATGTCTTCTAAGATATAAGTCATGATTTTGAGATTGAGATGAGGAAGTTGTTTGCTATTACCTAATGAACTCACAAAATTCCTCAGAAGTGAGAGGGGGAGGCAAGGGAGTCACCCTGAGCCACAGGGTGATGATGGGAGCTGGTACAAATTGGAACACTGCTGGATCAGGGTAGGGAGGGCCGCACACTAAGGAGTGTGGCTGGCATCAAGAAATTCAAAAAGACAGGTACACAGATTCCAGAAGAGCCTCCAGAAGGAATGCCACCCGTTGAAATCTTAAATTTAATCCTTCAAAACTCACTTCAAACTTTTGTCCTCCAGAAGGGTAATATATTCTGCATGTGTTACCACAAGGTCTGTGCACACCTGTCACGTTTTGTGGATTACTTGTTTCAAGTCCTTCTTCAGTATGCTGCAACTTTATTGTCCTAGTCAAAAATACTGACTTTATATTAAATATTTCCATGTCAGTTCCTGTGCCAAAAACATGCACTACTTTACCCGATGCTCCAAACAGCTCCAAGGCATTTATTAGAATGCAGACAGTAGGGGTCAGTGCATGGCACTGGGCCTCAGAATACTAAGGCTACCAACTCTACTACCTATAATTTCTATGATCTGTGGGGGAGGTTCCCTTTTCTATGTCTCATTTTGGCAATTTGTAAAATGGGCATAATGATAGTGCCTACATATAGGCCCATGGTGTCAGTGCTTGACATGAAAAAAATAAATACTTACAGCTAGTTTATATAATGATCATAATGTAAATGTATGCTTAGAGAGATCATCACCCCCACTTTAAAGTTGATAAAACTAATGGCTGGAAATCTTCATGTATTTGCCGTGCATAATAAAGATATAACCCAAATTAGACCCTACATTCAATTTTAAGTTTGTAAAGCAGTACAGGACTCTTTAATGAATGTATATTTTTATGCATTTAGGACAGGGGATACAGGCTGTACAGCTTCTCACTATGCAGATTGGATTTGTAGTGATTCTCCTGTATTCAACCTCACAAAGGGCTGGGATTACAGGTGCACACCACCACGCCCAGTCTCAATCGTCATCTCAGCATGCCCCAGGGACGGGGCTGGCATAGCACCCTGGCAGCTGTGCTCTGAAAAAGCAGGTGGTTTAGTCCACTGAGCTATTGAGTCAGCCCATGAATGCATCACTGAAATCATAAAGCTTTCTATCTAATGGAGAAATAACCCCTACAACAGTATAACAAATAGCAGAGCACTGAAACTTCTGAATGATGTTAGGAAGTTATAAAAATAAAAAAAAAAAAAACGTATAATTTGGTAAATTGGCAGGTAGTGTCCATGTCACATCATAAAATGATAGGTGGTGGTGCAGGGACATTTTATGTTGCAAAGATTGATTTGCAAGGATTTACACACATTAAAATTGTTCTTCAACATGGAAACTGCTGGAAGAGACCAAAAATCAGAACCGTGGATAGCAGCATTTTTAGCCTCCACAGAAGGATACACTCTTTTATTTGTTTGTTTTTGTTTTATTAAGTATTTCACTATAGCAGGAGCTCCAAAACCTGAGTGAATCAGACTGCTGGGCTCTATCGCCATGGGTTTGGGTGCAGAGAGTTGCCAAATTGCATCTGTAACAAGTTTTCCAGGAATGCTAAGGCTGCTGATCTGGAAGCTACACTTCAAGACCCACTGATCTATGGCAATTATTCCCACTACTTCTGTCCAAGATTACTTCCAAAGGATTCCCAAGAGGAATTAAATTTTCTCAGTCTAACATTTCAGGGAATTGAAAAGGAAGTCCCATCTGAGCATTTGTATCAACATGAAGCCCATTAAAAGTACAGGTCTCTGAGAAAAGCAGATCAGGGTTGTCCAGGAAAGCTTTTAAAGAGCTTGCAGCAGTAAGAAAATGATTCTGAGGCGATGGCTACGTCAAACACTCAGTTCTGCATGTAGAGGACCAGGAACGCATAATCACATGCCGAGTGATGCCTAACCTAACTGAGCTCTCAGGCAGGACTCCCAGTAGCACCCGCATTGAATTGTCCATGGTTGACGATGGGATTTTAGGGATGTGACAGAGAAATCCTTAAGAGACTTGAAGCTGCTTTTCTTCATTTTCTGCCTTAATACCTTGGCAAAGAAACCAAGTGGCTCCGAATTGCATCTGAGGCACAGTAGGCTAATCAAGCATGGAGGTCTCCTTCCCGGCACAGATGCCCGGTCACAGTTCTTCTGTCCGTAGGCGTGCAGCATTCAGGGCTTTAAAGTTCAGTCCATTCAAACAGTAGGCTAAGAGGCAAAATGAGGAGAGATAGGAATGTTTTCTGCAGTCCTTTAAATTTAATTTCCTGTTTAAAGTTCTCATCCAGCTAAGTAATAACTTAGAGTTCATATTTCAGAGTAAGTGAATTACAGCTTTAAATTAAGATGATGAGATGTTTAAATGCTTAAGAAGTGTTACTAGTTAAGAAGTTAAAGTAAAAAGTCTGTTTCTGCCAAAATTGAAGACTGCGCCTGGCTGAGACGAGTGGAAAAGAATGAAGGCAGAGTTCTGTGAACGTTGTTCTGTCACGTGTAAAATCCAACACTTTTCAAAATGTGAAATAAATGCTATCTTTGAGGATATGAGTTCTGACTTAGATTTTACAATCTAAAGAATAGAAATTACTTTCAGAGTGTCTTAATTATGAATAATTGCATTGTAAATATCTAATGTTTACTTTTTTAAAAATTGGTGTTATTATTTTGTTGGCATTTTAATGTTAATGATTATCTCATATATTCATAGCTTGGCAGATTATTATTATATAGGTCATTAACAGAAAACAGGCTTTCATATGAAAGGATTAAATGCTTAATTTACAAAATTAACTTTTTAAAACTTCTTCCCTAGTAATTTTCTACTCCAGTACTAAAGACGGAAGCAAGGAATGTCACACTGAGTGGATTACCAAGCCCCTTGTATTTAATGTTTTGTTTCGAGATAGGGTCTCACTAAGTCACTAAGTTTCTCTGCCTGGGTTTAAAATTTTAATCCTCCAATCTCAGAGTCAGAAGGTGCTGTGATTTTAGGCATGCATCACCACACCAGGCTTTTTCAGAAAAAAAGTCAGAAAGAACATAAAAACGCTTTTAATTCTATTCAGAACTTAAAAACAGGAACATCTCACATGTTCAGTTTAATTATTCTTTGCTTAGGTGAAGTACAAAATTCTACCTATGTGTGCAGGTAAAGATAGGTTTAGTAGGATAGATTCTCTCTTATTTTATGAAATGAAGATTAATTGTCCACTCAGTAAAATTCCAAACCAGCATGAATGTCCCAAAAACCTTCCCACCAATAGATTCGCTGACTTGTCCCATTGTGTTGGTTCGTCTTTGCATTCTCTATGGTTTCTGTGCATGAAGACCCTGTTATTCACTCTGACCTTGGACAAGTTGCTTTTATTTTATTCGCTATCTCATTTTGTAACATATGCAAGGCATACTTATAAATGCTTTACATTATGAACTTACTCTATCTTTATATAAACTCCATGAGAGAGCAATTGCTTTTATCCCTATTGTATAAGTGGAAAAAATGAGGCACAAAAAGGTATGAATTTGCCTAAGATCAAGAAGCTGACAATTGGGAAATGCAGAAGTTTTCCCCATAAACCTATGACCTTAAACTACTTAGGTAATTTAAAGAATTAAGTTAATTTCATAAAACCTTTGGACAAGGACCTTGCCTATCGTTAGCATTGACTAATAGAATGAATGCTAAATAAGTATCTAGTAAGTGCATTTTCAATGCAAAGCTTTGTGTTCGTAATAGTGAGTTCAATCATTAAAAAGTAATTAAAAAGCATTTAGTAGGCTATCACTCTTAGCAAGAAGAATAATATCCTAATTCTTAATAGCAATCTTAGTAATTACTTCTAATAAATTTCAAGTATGGATAGCATTGCGAATTACATATACATATATCCAAGTTATTGATAGAAATGTTTTTAAATGTATTCTTTCTACTCAATTTGGAGTCTGGGCTGTTGATATTCAAGCTTGAAAACATATATGAGATTGTCAAGTGGATTTGGAATGAGCTCTGGGAGGAATGACGGGCTTCAGGCTGAAGCAAAAGCAATTAGTTGTCCATCGTGTGCTTATTGATCTTTCTGTCCGTTTTGTTATTGAGACTTGAAAGGCAGGCTAAAAGTAGTCACTTCAGTGCCTCACAATTTGGGGTAAATATTAATAACCTTTAGATCACGGGGTTTGTATTCTTCCGTGGCATGCAGACAGTAGCTAGTTCTGACCCCAGACAAGAGGGAGTAATTGTCAAATTCACATGACACCCTTTGATGATAAGTACTGTTGAAAAGAAATTAGAAAAGTAAAATGCCTCTTGGAATAACTGAAATAAGTTAGAAATAGTGGTAAGTGCTCTGCCTCTTTCACTCAATTTTAAAAGATAGTTTTTCTACTATTTTATATTGATACTTGTCAATAGAAATATTTCAACTAAAGCTGTAATTAATTTTATGCATAGTATGGATACTTGGAAAAAAAATGAATGGACTCAGAATTCCTAATGATAAAAATAAAATAGCTTTTAAAGGACCATCGCTTTACTTGTCAAGCACTTCTGAAACCCCCATCTCCATATTGAATGAGTTTCTGAGGGGTTAGGAGAATTAGGAACATTCATGAGTTTTATGCAGATGATCATTCCACTACTGTGTGTGTCCAAGTCTGGCAAACTCTGGTTGATGTCTGTTTCTGAAAGCAAAGCTTTACTGGAACACGACCTCACCCCTCATTCATGTACTAGAGAAAGGTAAAGACAGTATGGCCTAAAAGCCTAATGTGGTGACTGGCTCTAGTGGCACATGCCTAAGGTTCCAGAGCTTGGGAGGCTGATGTAGCAGTTTTAATCCAGGCACAAATTCTA
>PVJA010007680.1:0-11344 GCA_004027025.1 Myocastor coypus
AGAGAGAGAGAGAGACAGAGAGAGAAAAGAAAATGGAACGCTCCCTGACTTTTTTGTCCACTGCGGACTGATAGCGCCACCTCCTGGCGATCCAGATTCCTGCGGTACTGCACTCCAGGACTAGCGGGGGCCGTGGTTTCCCGTCCGCCTTTCCCTGCCTGTGCTCAGTGATTCCGGGATCCTTGCCACTAAGCTCGCTAAGACCCCTACAACTCCAGCGTACACGGGGCTCTTTCTCCCCTTTCTAGTCTAGATTTAGCCACCAGTATAACTTCTTAGCCAAGCAGCGATCTGAATCCTAGAATTAAAAATAAATCCTATCCTTGGGGCCTGGCAGGATGGCTCAGTGGTCTAAAGCGCCTGCTTAGGAAAGCTTAAGCTGCTGCAGGGACCGCGGTTCGATCCCTAGCACCACATGCTGCGCCAGCCCTGCCCTCAGGGCAGGCTGAGCAGGCCATAAGATAAACAAACAAACAAAAGTTCTGAAACAAGAAAAAAAATTAAAAAAAAAAATACTATTCTTGAACTGCATTATCTTATTGCAAAACCCATTTCGGAATGTGGGGAAATAGAACTCTGTTCTCTTTCCATGTTTATTGTAAAAATGTTAATGCCTTCTGTCCCCTTCCGGCGGGCAGCAGGCTGCCTCAGGTGGGTGGACGTCAGGTCGCTATGAAGTGCACGGAGCATCCAGCAGTGACGCAATGGGACAGTGTCTGTTGTGGTCAGGGTTCACAAAGGAAACAACACAGCACACAACACACAGGATTATTTTATAATAGTCACTCGAAGTTCAAAAGAGTGGAAGAAGTCTGGCCACACACTCAAGACCTGAGACTCCAGCTGACGGCCTGGATCCCACAGCAACGTACTACATGTGTCCAGCTGAAGACCTAGAGCCCATGACAGTGCCCCCATGAGTCTACCTGGAGGCCAAGGACCCATGACCATGTCTCATGCAGGTCTGTTTCTGGGATTTGCACTCAGAAGGCCCAGAGGTCAGCAGTGGAAGCTAGAAAGTCTATGTCAGCAGGATGAAAGATCTGTTCTATCAGGCTGAGGAATCTGGACTGGAGCCAGGAAGTGATGCTCAAGATAAGGACCAGAACTCCCCAAAGTGAACCACCGTCATTCTCAGCGACAAGGAGGTCCTGAGCTCCTCTGACAATGAGAACAGCTGCGTTCCCCAGGAAAGCCAGCTTGACAAGCTCCTCAGGAGGTCACCGGCAACGGCTTGCTGCCAACACCTCTTCTGCTCCATTGTTTTTAGGCTGTTGGCGACAGTCCTCAGGTGGGCGTCCCACACCCAGCACCACGCTGACTCTTCTGGCTGATGCAAGCTGACCACCAGCTGTCCGTCCACTGTAGTCTCTCCGCCTGAAGGTTCTGGGCCAGCAGAGGCACACGTATTGTTATTCAACTCTGTACACAATGTGAACTGGTAGCACATGCTGTGAAGGTGAAGAGCTGGTTGGAGACAAAGTGTCTGATAGTGGCAGCACTGGGGACAAGTTTAGCCAGGGGCCTGGGGAAACATCTCTGTGAGAATGTAACAGAGACACATGGAGGAAGAGGAGGAGGAAGAGGAGGAGAAGGAGGAGGAGGAGGAGGAGGAGGAGGAGGAGGAGGAGGTGCTGAGTAGAGATGGAAGGATCGCATGTGGGTGAGCGCCACTGTGTGTGTGTGTGTGTGTGTGTGTGTCCTACTGTGTCTTCCACCCCATGGAGAGCGAAGGCTGACGTCATTCTGTCTCCCGACACTGTCATGGTATAGCTTGCTGCCTCCACTCTGACCTAATGCTCTACGATCCCTTAACCTGTGGGCCCTGTCCCCCGTTCTTTCCTGTTCATCGCCCCTGGAATAGCATGCTTGCCTCCCTCTGCTCACCAAGCACAAGTTTGCCTCCACCCCAGGGCCTTTGCACGGGTCACTTTCCCTGGCCGGAAGCCCCTTGCGCCCGGCAGCTGCAGGGACCACTTCTCAAGTCTTCATGTTCTAGCTCTGAACGCAGGTTTCAGGGAAATACTTCCTTGGCCACCTTCTGAATTTATGTTTCTTGTCTTCTCTGCATTTAGATTTTTTTCTTGCTACTTAGCACTATCTACTATTACTGGATGTAGCTCATATTCCTGAATATCGCCTCTCCTGTATATAAAGTAGCTAAGGGTCAGGGTAGGGAGTCTCATCGTTTCATCTGATATTCTAGCTTAGAGAGTGAGAGACTCTCTGGTGCGTAGTAGCATTCAATAACTGTTGATATTTTTGTTTTCCTTTTTTTTTTTTTGTGGGACCAGGATTCAAACTCCTGACCTTTCCCTTGCCAGGCAGGCATCAAGAACTGCTGAATCAATAAGTGATGCCTTTTTTGTTTTGGTAGAGTTGGTTTCTTTTGTTGCCTACCTCAAGAGATTCTATGTCAGTGCTTTTGCACCCGCTCCTCAGCTTACCCTCCTCCATGTCATCTCCGTGTCTCTGTTTCTGATTCTCCACCATCGGCAGGAGCTCTTGACCTTTCAGCTCGTGTTCCTTCCTTCAAGCCTTCTGTGTGGCACTTCTTGTGACATGTCCAATTCTGGACCCTGGGGTCCTGGTGACAAGAACTCCAACACACCTGTCTTGACAGTGTGGGGGTATTAGGCCCCCTTTGTTTTTCAGGAATTCTGCCTGTGACAAACACCTAATCCCTGGTTCCCTTCTGCTTCTACCTGTCATAGTGCAGCAGTTACAGCTGAAGCCACCAAGTGCCACGTGACAAAGCAGGACATCGGAGCGAGGTCTGAGCCAGGAGCCTGTCAGATGCAGCTCTTCCAGAAGGATGCAGAAATGCCAGGGCAGTGGCCTGGAGGGACTGTCCAGTTAGGGAGGACCAGTAATGTGGGTAAATATGAGCTAGCCGTCCAATTGCCTATTCCTGGTTTGTTTCCTCCTTCCATGATAAGGAGGATTATTTTATTTTAAACTTGTTCTCAGATAAATTAGAATAGGCACATGGGAAGAATGGCTACATCTGTGTGGGCTATAAAGAGCCTTGGAGAACTGGCCTTCTGACTCCCATAAGAACAAGGCTTGACAAACCTTGATGACTCACATCTGGATGTGCCATTGGAGACACATGTTGTACACACTGAGCTGCATACCGGCCGTGGTGAAAGGCCACAGATACCTAACGGCCACTGCTGATGGAAAATCTGGCAGGTCCCCAGAGCTGGCGCTGGTGTCTTTCTGTGAGAGTGTTGCTGACCTCCAGCCATGACGACGGACGACACTGGAAACGAAGTATTAAATACAGAATACTGAAAGATGGCTGAATGTTTCTAAGCATCATTGTAGGTGATGAAAAGGATCAGAAACTTTACATATATACATATATGCATATGCATGTGGTTTTGGTTATCTAAACATTACATTTTAATGCAATGTATAGTACATTCATAGAAAATGGAATTCTATGTTTGCTTGTTTGTGGCATTAGGCATTAGTCTCAGGACTTTCTTCCTGAGTTGCATCCCCAGGCCTTTCTTTATTTTATATCTTGAGAAGAGTCTTATTAAATGAATGTGTTGCTCAGATCAAGCTCAAATTTGTGATCCTCCTGCCTTAGTCTCCCAAAGTTCTGGATGACATAGGTGGGGTGACAGATGTGGGGCCCCTGGCCACAACTGAATCGTAATAATTAGCATCACTTTCCCATTTTATATTGAACCACATAGAATTCTTACCTAATGAATGGTAGGAATTTTCCGTAAGAATGTTAAATTTTAGTAGAGCTATAAATGGAAAATCATAGATCTTTTTGGGGTCCTAAAGACAAAAACGCTGTGAGGCCGCCTATCACTCCATTATAAGGGCCAGCTCTTGCAGAGCAAGGAGAGGGTGCTATTCCCCCTTGTTTGCCTTCAGACCATGCCAGAGAACCTCATGGATAAATGCAGTCACGATGAATAGGACGAATCAGAGAACTGGCGTGAGCCCTGGAAACCGTGGAGACACAGAAGCCGGAGGCTTAGTCCCCACACAATTCGCCTGGAGACACATTGCCTTGGCAGGGAGTCTGGAGCTGCTGGACTGCTCAGGTCCAGATCCCAGCTCTGCCGTGACTTGGTGCTCAGCCTCAGCTTTCCCTGGGGACAACAGCAGGAGGGACCTTCCAGGGTGGCCAGGAAGAGCCATGGAGCTAATTCAAATGTAAAGCATTCAGAGCTTTATCCCCTGGGTGGCAAAGCTGTGAAAACAGAGGTACTCTTATGCAAGCTGAAAGAAGCCGTTCAGAAAGAAAGCATAAAACATAGTGTTGATGAGCCCCTTTCCCCCTACGTAGCCCCTCTCAGACACACAGTGCACACACACATGCACACACACATGCACACACATGTGCACACACAGGTCTCCCTACACACATAAAAATTTAAAACCCTCATAGAACTGAAAAGAGGAGTGGCTCCTTCCCGGGCTACCCGGAAGAGTACTCAGTTCTCCCCGAGGAACCCTGATGTCCTTTCAGCCCCCTTACATGCCCTTTCAATTCTGAACTGGCATTATGGAAAAGGGCCCTGTGAGGCCTCTAACACTAACTATCTCTGGAATAACTCCAGCTCACTTTCCGTCTTCCAGTAATGCTAAGCCAGGATCTTGGCGTGACAAGATCATCTTTTCAGATACTAATTTTTGGGGCTTTCTCCAACTTATCTCTTTGTTTCCAATGCCCCTTACAACCTCTCTCTCTCTTTTGTCCCCTCTGGTCCCCATTAAAACTGCCCCCTGATCGCTGCTCTTAGCTTCAGCATTTGGTGGAAGTGGAGGTCAGAGGGCTGGAAGGTAGTCGGGTAAAAGGCATCACCAGCCAGCATAATGTCCTTTCTTCATTAAAAAATTAGAGCCATTTAACAATTAGAATAATTGTAAAATTGGCAGAAAGACTAAATGAGTTGGGGGGAGGATAAATGATGAGAAACACAAGTGCTGTGCAGCTGTAAAAGGGTCTGACAGGATTGGGAGAGAGTTGGAAATCAGAGGGTTGTGCCCCCGAAGGAGACCTGCCGGAGTCACAGACAGGAGACTCCAGGGAGCACTGGCCGCGCTTGGGGGCTGGGAAGCTGGAGCCTGAGGCATCGCCTTCGCTTTCCGCATGCAAAGGCGAGGTCGGACATAATAAAGAGGCTGCTGAAAAATGATACTGGACAAAGACTTCTCCAAGTAACCTAGCTGGACAGTAGGATAAAGCCCGAAGTGTCCCTCCCGGCTTTCTTGCTGTGTCAAGGTTTGGAAGTGTAACGAAATGCTTGGGAATGAAGAAATCTGAAGCAATCATAGCCGGACTCTCTCCCTCATCTGTCTGGCTGGGCAAGGGGAATGCCGATACTAGTGCGAGGGAGGGGAGGCACGGACGTGCGCTGGCCTCGCAGGTGCTCCTACCTTGCAGCGACCTTTGCCCTTGCTTCTACTAGCAAGACCATAGTCTCCTGAGTAATCTTCCCGGCCCAGTTACTACTCGTAATGCTGTCACTTCTGGTAATTGTCACACTGTCCCAGTGTATTTAGCTTTGTATGGACTCTGATGAACTGCAGCTGTGTCTGGCTTTGACCTGCAAAGCATTCCGACATTTGCCTTAGCTTGGAACACTGACCCTTCCAGCAGAAATGACCACGTTCTACTCTAGCCCAAGTGATGGGATCCTTTGAGCGCCTCTTTCCCACCTGTTTTTGCAACTAGTACCAAAGAAGTGAGCAGAAAACCCCAAATGTCCAGGGATGATCCACTCATCTCTGGGCCAGGATTGACTTCGTTGTGTTAGTATTCCGTTACCAACATTAGCATCAACTAATCTTTTCTTGAGCAGAATCTATGATTAAAAGCTAAATTAAGATTTGCCCTAAAGACGATGTGCTTTCATGCTTTTCTTTCATTTATTCTTTTGTATCATTTCTTTTTATCTCAGTTATAGATTTCGTTTATTGGACTAACACCACACTAAAATTTTCTTTTATTAAAAATTATAGTGAATTGCCGGGTGTGGTGGCGCACGCCTGTAATCCCAGCACTCGGGAGGCTGAGGCAGGAGAATCGGTGCGAGTTCAAGACCAGCCTGGGCTACAAAAGTGAGCTCAAGACCAGCCTGAACTGCACAGCGAGACCCTGTCTCAAAAAGACAAAAAAAAAAAAAAAATTATAGTGAATTCATAATTTCAATTCAGTAGTCTCACAATATTAGTGCCTTAAAATTGTACTCCATTCCCAGAACAATGAAAAGGATCATACCACAGAAAAATGGGTGCACCTGTGTTTATAGCAGCATAATTCATAATAGCAGAACTGCAATCCAGATTTTAATATTTTGATTTGGTTTTGGTAGACAATATGATTTGCTTTGAATCTATATTATTATTATAATTATTTGTATTATTATAAATGTAGTTTTATACATTCTAGAAAGTTTGCTTTTGAACGTTTTCATTTTTTCCTTCTTTTAAAATTTGTCATTGTAGATTTCAATACATCATCTCAGAATATAATGCAGTGGTTTTAAAATTCTTACCATTTTTTACTTATAATTTATTATATTGTTGAATAAACTGTTTTCAGAATAACAAAGAAAATTAAGTGAAAAAGTTTCTTGCACGTTGTGTTCAGATTTAGTTTTACCAAATCTCTTTAAATGTATGTTTTCTAAAGACAAGTGAATAAATATTTAGAAAGGATCTGAACAGAACCCCAAGCAGTAAGTGCTTCATGAAATATTCATTGAATTAATTGCCACAACAGTTGGGTTTGTTTATTTTCACTATAATCCTTGGGGGTGTTAAACTTCTTATCTCCATCGTCTCTTTCATAGATCAGGAGAGATTAACTCAGGTTGTTTTAGTTCCGTCTCCTTCCGCTGTGTTCACACAGGGGCTTGCAGTTTATCCGCAAAGCTCGCGCTAGCTATGATTCAATTACATAAAATATTACTGCATGGTCATTATGTGACACTGGACTGAACCAAAGAATGAATACAGCTTCTCTGCTGCTCCAGGAAAATCTGAAGAACCAGCCATGATAGTTGGAAGATTTCATGAGACTGAGGGAAATAGACCAGGCTAGGTTTGCACAGAGTGAAGTTTATTTGGGACTTCCTGGCAGAAGCATGGTGAATGGTCGTAGCAAGAGCAGGTGGATTCCCGTGGTGTTCACTACAGGGAGGGGGCTTGTGACATAGGCAGGACAGACGTGATTTCTCTCAGAGCTGAATTGTATCTGATTTATCTCAAGCTAACTTCGACAACGCCAGGCACATGCTTCATACAGTGGTGTTAGGGTCTGTCAGTAAAGCTCCACCTTGGACACAAATGCTTTGTTTATTTATAGCTGGTTGAGGAACTATACAGGGAAGAACCCCTGTGGCTACTCAGGGACGGTCGCGACTATGAATCAAGATGGGCATCGTCAGACCAAGCTGGGTCCACCCACGCACTTTCCAGGGAGTTTAAGGGTGTTGAAAAGGAAGCAGATGGTAAAACCAGAAGTGGGAAGTACATTTAATGTTATGTTCTGGGGGAGAGGGCTGAGCAGGCATGAATGTGCGAGTGGACAGAGTCCCAGAAGATGAGTGCAGAGATTTTAAGATGTGTAAGTAGTCAGCGGATGTTTTTCCAGTCTGGTTGGGCCGAAGGCATCTCAAGCGCACTTCTTTCTGCTCCTAAAATAGATTTTATCAGATAAGGCCAAGTGGAGCAATGCAGTAGCTTAACAA
Organism: Myocastor coypus; assembly: GCA_004027025.1. NCBI lineage: Eukaryota > Metazoa > Chordata > Mammalia > Rodentia > Myocastoridae > Myocastor > Myocastor coypus. Next base: position 7,731 of record PVJA010007680.1, read on the forward strand.
AAAGTAGGGTTTCCCTCATTAAAAGCTCAATCCATTAAAGGAAAAAAGATTAAATTAGAATTTAACAAAGTTAAAAGCTTTTGAGAGTATGAAAACCAGGCATGGTGATATGTCCTTGTAATCCCAGCGCTCTGGGAGAGGGGGGCAGCGGGATCACAGCTCAGAGACCTGCCTGGGCCCTAAGTGATACAGAGGGACCGGAGCTCAAAAGAAAAAAATAAAACAGGACTGGGAGATAGCTCAGGGCACAGGACGTGGATTGAATCTCCAGTGCAATGACGGCACCCCTCTCCCTGCCAAAAAAAAAGAGAATGAAGAGGTTAGGCTAGAGACAGCACAAACAAAATACAAATCACTTTTTTTCACTAAGCTTCTTCCATGTAGAAATGACAATCAACTCTCGAAATTCAATAAGAAAAGAAAAACCCAAAGAAAAGTAAGAAAAGTATTTGGATAGACTCTTCATCAGAGAGCAGCTGAATGGGGAATTAATGCATGAAAAGATATTCATCATCACTAATCATGTGGAGAAAGGCAAATCGAAACATGACAGCACCAACACGTCCATCAGGAGGGCTAAAGTATATGTTAACAAGTTGGCAAAACTGACCACCAGACAGTATCCAGAAAAACTATAGCTTTCATACATTGCTGGTGGATTTGCGAAACTGTACAAACATTCGGGAAAAGTCTTCAAGAGTTCAACATGAACTTACTATATGACTCAGCAATCTACTTTATAGCCAAGAAAGCAAAAACCTTTGTTGCAGAAGAGTCTTTATGTGGATGTTGACAGTGTGGACTCGTCACCCCCAAAGCCGGGGACGGACGCAGTGTCCTTCAGCCCAGGAGTGCAGAGACTGCCACGCCTCCATACTGCTAGGCAATAATAGAAGCGCACTGCTGCTGAGCTCCACCATGGGCTAAGTCTCAAATGCATTTTCTTAAGTGACAGCAGTCAGATTCAAAGAGCTACGTAATGTATGATCTTGCTCCTGAAACATTCTGATACTAGGGCAAGCACAACTGAAGCACAGAGAGGAGGACACTGTAGATACTGTGACGGGCAGGGGCCTGACTGAAAAGAGGCAGAACGAGAGAAATTATCAGGTACTGTTCTATACCACGATTGTCGTGGTTAGTGTGACTACGCTTTATCAGAACTGCACAGTGGAGTAAATGTTAATGTCTATTATGTAAAAGTGGAGGAAAAGTATGTTGCTCAAAATTATAAATAAGGAGAAATAAACTCATTTTGGGCTTTAATGTCCTCAAATTACTAATGGATAAATATGAGTACCCATGATGTATTTATCTATCCATCCATATTTTAATACTCAAAGTGTTAAGTGTCTCAACTGTAGAGCAAAGAAATGAATTTTAAAAATGATGATGATGATGATGATGATGATGATGATGATGATGATGATTATTATTACTTATGGTACTAGGGATCAAATTCCAGACCTTGCACTTGCCAGGCAGGGGTTTATGCCCCTGAAAATAAAATTTAAAGACGTTACTTTTCTTAACACATGCCATCTCATTTAGTTTTGCTGCTATAAAAATGCACCATAGACTGGGCAACTTATAAACAACAGAAATCTATTTCTCACAGTGCTGGAGGCTAGAAGTCCAAGACAAGAGTCCCAGTGATATGTTTTCTATCTAGCTGTCCCCCAAGCACCCCAGGTGCTCATAGGTAGGGCTCTGAATTACTGGGCTCTCCCACTGATGTGCTGTGGGAAGCGGCTCACCTGGCAAGACCTGGAAGGGTGAGTCTCCACCTCGCCTCCTTTCCTCGTGCTCTGCTTCCTGGCCACCATTCGGGGAGCAGCTTTCCTCCTCAAAGGCCCTCCCGCCATGCCTTCCTCCCTTAAACCCTTCCTCCAAGACATTGCCGGCATCAGAGATGGGGTCGCAGTGACAAGGAAATGGTGAAGACAGCCAATATGGGTGGGTGTTAGTGCGGCTGCAGGCTGGGTTCTCACAGCGGGAAAGGGGCTCGAGGGTCTCTGTTGCAAGAACACTGGAACCATTCGAGGAAGGTCTGTCCTCGGGACCTTTGGCCTCCACAACTCCGTCTCCCAGTGTCCTAACTTTGAGGTTTAGATTTCAACATAGGCATTCTCACAGAATATAAATATGTAGCCCAGCAATGGCTTTTTTGTCGTTTATTTTGTGTACTTGGGATTAAACTTATTATCTTCATATTTCAAAGTCAGCTATATTCTAAGTCCTTTAGAAGTTTCTTTTTGGTTTTTTAAACATTTTTTAATTAATTAATTAATTAATTAATTAATTTATGGTATGGCTGCTCAGCCTGCCCTGGGGGTGGGTCTGGCGCAGCATGTGGTACCAGGGATCAAACTGCAGTCCTTGTGATTGCCTAAGCTTGCCTAAACAAGCACTTTAGACCACTGAGCTGTCTTGCTGACCCGAAAAATTTCTTTTCATTTCTTAATTTTCTTATTTTTTTAAATTTTGAGGCAGGTTCTTTCTAAGTCGTTAAGTTGTTCAGTCTGGGCTCAATTTTTTTTTTTTTTTTTTTTTTTAAACTGGGGATTGAACACTCAGGAGCTCGTTCTTGTCAGGTAGGCACTTGTTTCATGGTGGGCTCCAATATTCACAAACCTCTAGCCCGAGCCTCCCAGAGTGCTGGGTTTATAGGCAGTACCACCAGGCCTCAGACATCATAAACTCTTATACAAAAAAAATAACGGAAATGAAGGCGAAAAGCAACACATACTGTAGCATGAAAGCACCAAGCAAATCTACAAACAAGGAGAGAGCAAGTCTTGCCTGTGGTTTTCCATTCTGACCCACCGCTTCTCCTAAAAGAAACTGCGAAAGGAGGCACTGAAATGTGGAATGAGATGGAGAAGCTTGCTTGTCCCTTGGCCCCTATGACGGCACAGCAAGAAGTTGCCACCCACGACCAGCAGGCTCTCCCCAGACATGAAAGCCAAGGTGCTTTGGCCATGGGCCTCTAACCCTCCAAAACTATTCGAAATAAAATCTCTTCTCCACAAATGATTCCGTGTAAGGTATTTTAATAGCAGCTGCAATAAACTAAGACATTCCCATAAACAGAATTTATCTTTGTGTCTTTTAGGATCCAAGGATTAATCTTGATGCTTCCTGCTTGGGTCACATGCCATTCTACTGCTGCCCGGAACATATGGTTGGATATTATCATATTCTTTCAAGAAAATCTAACTTTCTTCTTCTTTTTTTTGTCTCTCATTTTTTTTTCTTTTTTTATGATTAGTGACAGCTAAGGTCAAGCATTTATTTGTTTATTTGTTTTACATATTTTTCTTGAAAACCTACTTGCGACAAGGAAGAAGTAGGCCTACTTGTGACAAAAAAGAATCTGCCCATCATCAAACTCTCTTCTCAGTGAAGGAGAAATAAGTGTAATAGTGAAGTGGAGATCATAATCACAAGCAAAGAAAATTGGGAAAATGGAAGGCGTGGAAAAGAGCCCCAAAGTAGTCAGCAGTTAGAAAACTGGGGTCCTAGGCCCGACGAGGAGGCCAACTTCTGTTCAGTTCCGCCAGGGGTGCAAGGCTGTTCTTTACAAAGAGATATAGGGAAGTTCCCTGCAGTGC
>PVJA010007680.1:11444-49383 GCA_004027025.1 Myocastor coypus
CCAGGTAATACGCTAAGATTATTTTTTAAATTAGTCTTTCTGAAGAAGTGAAGATTGCACTCCTATTTAAAATATTCTGTAAATATTTACAAGACTTTTGAGGTTTTGTATGTGAATACTTTTCTTAAAAGAAAACATGCTCTATTTTGTTTAATTAAGCTGAAACCTCTGTAACACGTCCTTAGAGAGCATTCCACCCACTACTCTGTTTGGCTGCAGGCCTCTTGTCTCTCTCTCCAGCAATGGTGAGGTGGATTCCTTTTCCTTGTGGAGGAGAGGTCTGCAGCTTGCTGCCTTTGCCCACGACGGAGATGTCGCAGGGCTGAGCGGTAAAGCTGTTTCACATGAACCACCTCAGAAGAGCCAGGGGCTTCGCTCTGTTGGTGATCACTCCAGTGCTCCCCAAGTTAGCACCTGCGGTCACCACACACAGGTTACCAGTGTCCAACTTGATGAAACTGGTGATCTTGCCAGACACCAAATCAATCTGGATGGTGTCACTGACTTTGATGAGGGGGTTAGGGTAGCGAATGGTGTGAGCATCGTGGGTAACCAGATAAGGGATCCCTTTTGTGCCCACGAAGAACTTCCTTATTTTGCACAACTTGTGCTTGGCTTCCTCAGGTGTAATTCAATGAGCAGCAAAGTGTCTCTTTGTGTCATAGATCAGAACGAAAGGCTGTCTTATCTTGCCAATGCTGATGACATCCGCAAAGCCAGCAGGACAGGTTCTATCAGTCTGGACTTTGCTGTTAATCTTAATGAAGCGCTCCATGCTAAACCTTTCTTCATCTCCTGTCAGAGCATACTTGAGTCTGTTCCTCAGGAAGATGAGAGGCAGACATTCTTTCAGCTTAAGGGGACTTGTGGATGAGGAGCAAAAACTCCGGTCAAGTTATCCAGCATCCAACGCTTTGGAGCTGCCGCTCATTTCAGATGCTTCCTGGGACCACGAGCCACGGTTGAGCTCTTGCCGATTTCACTGTCCTCACTCCCGGTCACATGGCTCCTAGCATGGCACCCAGAATCCTCCATTTCATGTGTGGCTGAGAATACTTTGAAAATCAATGCGTTAGTCATATAAGAAAATTGTTTTCATTAACATTAGTCTTGCCAAGAAACAGCTCTGAAAGTTATTAACTGTAGAGTGACAGAAAAATAATTTCAAGAGACCATATGAATCATTTCACTATGAAATTTATGAACAAGTTTTCACTCAGTAACTGAAAACTATTCCACAAAAATAGAATGCCACGGCAATAGATACTTAATAGAGTGTACTTTGATATTCATTTAGCAATAGAACTCTGGCCATTTTATGTGAAATTGCTGAAATATTTATTTCTAATTTTGTTTCATGATGTACAGTACAGTGTTTGCCAAGCATGTATGCATCAGGAAAAGAAAAACTTTTATAAATATTTTAATACTAAATTTATGGAGACATGAGATTAATGTAAGTCACCTTTGACCTCTATAATCACAAGAGGTGCTCAGAGTGGTGGCTGCTAGCTTCCAGACATTTATCAGTATGGGAAACTAGTTAATACATTCATTTTGGTGGATTCTATATATTTTGACTGGCCATTGACTTAGATCTATCTTCAGGAATATTTTTTAATACAAAGGATCATGGGATATTTATGCAGAAAATATATTCACTATTATAATAAAACATGTGTCTTTTATGCCTTCTGTGTAATTGTCTATGAATTTATTTGGTCTGGTCACCATTACCTACACCTTCAGGGGTTGGCTGAACCAGAATTGCTTCAACTCAATTTGTTCAGGCTCAGAAAGGATCAGGGATGGTAGTTACCATTTCTTCTAAAACTTTCAGGGTCTTTTGCTTTCTATTTTTGCTAATTCAAACACTTGAAGGGTAGCACTTTGTTTTGCTTTTGCTATCCATGTGTTTGATGTAGCCAGAGAAAATGGTATTGAAAACAAAATGTATAGCTTTGGACGCAACAACACCCTGGCTTTTAATTATAAAAGTAGTAGAAATATGTTGTATATATTCATTCCTGAAGAAAGAATAAATTCGTTCCTGAGTAAGCATAGGAGATTTGTTCAAGAACCCCCAAGGGCACTTGAGATCTAAGTGGCCCCCTGAAAGTCTTGTGTGTTTAGAAGGTGGTTGGATATTCAGGGGCTCTGTACTCAGCAGTTGATTTATCCACCAGTGAGGTCAATAGCCCAATGTGCCAGGAGGTGGGACTCAGCTGGAGTTAGGTCTCTGGGCCACGTTCCTCTGCTGTCTTGGTGTCTGGTGACCATAGGCTGAAATCATGAGCTAATAGAAACATTTCCTGTTCTTAAGTTGTATTAGGTCTTGCATCTCAGCAATAGGATAGTGACCAAGAAAACATCCAAATCCATGGACATTACAGTCCCTTACATAAAATGAGTTCATATTTGCATATAATCCACCCACATCCTCCTGTATACTTAAATCATCTCTACATTAGTTCTAATACCAGTACAGTGTAAATAGTTGTCACAATATATCACCCAGGGACTCATAACAAGACACAGCTTGTACCATGCAGTATAGGCACCATGTCTCCCTGCATGTTGTTGGTCTGAGGTTGACTGGTTCAATCTGGGGATGAAGAACCTCTGGTTAGGAAAGGAACCTGACTGTAGCTACTCTTTTCAGCTTCTCAGAGAGTAACATTTCTCCTAGAAGTTTTGGAGGGATGACAGATACACAGCAGAAAAGCAGAGGAGACCATGGAGAAGAGGAGAGCGTGTAGGAAAAGAATGCAAGCTAAGGCAGCAGTGTGGCTGATGTGGTCCTCAGGAAGGGAGGCCGCACACTGTGGCCTTAAAACACGAAGCATTCCAGTGGATGAAGGAGTTTGGACCTCATTCTATAAATTTATGGCATCGATTTGAATCAGTATGGGCAGCTGCAGTTCTGAAGACTTAGGGGTCTTGCTGCAGCTAGAAGATGGAGCCAAGCAGGGGCGATTAGATGGAGGCCCAGCAGTTAGCCTGGCTATCTTCTGTGAGCAGAGGCAGAATCCTGAGGTAAGGCAGGAGCCTGGGGGTAGGAGAAATCAGAGATCTTCAGTAGTCATACTGACAGCATAAGGTGTCCTAATGCCCAGGACATGAGGACTCGGAGAGGAAGGTGTGTTCCATACTGCATTCAGAAAGATTTTTGTGAAACAGTTACTATGATAATGCTTTCTCCTTATTGAAAATGCTTTCATGGGCTTCTTATTGCTTTTTGGATAGCAGATAGAATTCTTTGTTTACCTTTGCATCTCTAGTACTTAATATATGATTCTATGACTGCATGCCAATATACTTGCAGACAGCAAATTCAGACACTCTGTACTCCCTCACTTTCTCCTTTTCCACCAGTAAAGGGCACTTAAATTGATCTGTTTTGCACCTTGAGGATGGAAAGAAATTTTAAAGGAGGAAAACTAAGGTGACTGTCACAGGCCAGGGTAGAAGCAGTTCATAAGGCTCACACAGTGGCCTTGACATACTCCTTGTCTAATAAAATGGCTAACATAACGTTATCAGCAAATGGCAAATTTCAACAGAAATATGAAAATTATTCTTATGGTTTTCAGGTAAATTTTACGCTCATTGGATTTGTCCACACTCTTCAGTAGAATACTAATAAGTGTTCTGAGAGTCAGAGATATGAGCGGTCTCATCTCTCATGACTGCAAGCAAAGACTATTTATTATTTTAAAGGAGCTTTTTCATACAAGCAAAATGCAGGGCCATTGCAGAGTGTAAAAGTTTGGCAAGGTCATCTGATATATTCCTATGAATATATGCCCTGAGGTCTTTTTCTGAGTGTGGTTAACCCATTTGGAATAAGCAATCTTAAAATAAAATGATATCATATAAAATAAATATTGACAAGCTTTTTAAAGGTCACTGGACAGAACACTGGAATATTTACAAGAGGATAGATTTGATGCATGTGTTTTTACCAGGAAGTGGAATTGAAATTCACTACACTTATTTTATAATATAAATCTCAAGTGCTAAGAAATCATATTAAGTCACGTTGAGCTGTGCAGCCCCTGTTGTGTCCTAAGTGTCTAGTGAGAGTGTAGAGGCTGCTCACTTGCAATGCTTGCAAAATGTTTTTCATATCCCATTTATTTCTATGATGTACAGAAACCTAAGAATCTGAGGAGATACAACTGATTTTTTTTCAAGCCATTATTTATGTCTGAAAATTTCATTTTTTCCTTTCCGGGTTATGCTTCATAGCTGACAAAGGAAAAAAAAAAAAAAAAAAAAAGAATGAGAATGGAGTCTGGAAAGAAAAAAAAAATTAGAGGGGAAAAATAGTTTCCATTATTGAAATAAATGATGGATTTATAGAAGCAGGACAAAAGATCCAGCCATTCTTCTAATGCATATTTTTGTTCCACATCAAAGCACAAATATGTTTCTGGGTTTGTGTGAGGGAAGCTTCATTGTGATGAGAAATGTTTCTCCCTAGGAGCCAAATATAAGGGAATAAACTTCACTGTGCTAAAATGCTAGGTGCATAATTTGCTTATCTGAGGTGAGTTGGCTGTGTCTTCATATCTTGCCAGATATCATCTTAAATTCTAAATCTGAAAGAATAATCCCAAGTTCTCTTTGTGTCTCAGGAGAGGTTTGGGGTCCAAAATTGATTCTGAGAAGCTCCTATATTTCCCAGTTTTGTTCAATTTGTGAGCTTGTGTTGGAAGGAGTGGTGCCCAGTGAATAAGAATTAGCAGGCTCAGCTGAGGATGAAGTGGATGTCATATCTTTAAGATGAAATGTAAAATGGCTCATGCCTTCTGGTTCTGCTCATGACCACCATGCAGCCTGCTCTCTAAGGTCACCTTGGGGCACGCCTTGCTGCCATGTTTTGTTTGTAGTGGCAGCTCCCGCTATGTCCCCTTTTCTTCCTTCTACTTTAGGGGATATCCTCAAACCAGGTGGTAAGACATTACCATGCTCAAGGGCACATGTCAGAATAGTTTCAAATGAGGATGCTGAGTGAAGAAAAATAGATTGATGAAACTGAAATAAATTCAAAATTTTATAGTCTCTGGTAGGCAGGGCCTGCCCCACCCTGCCCCAGTGCGATTGCCCTCATTCCGAATATGTTACTGTTTAGATGTAATTTAAGTAGCACAGCTACCCTAGGTTGTTAGGGTGGGCCTAATCTGATCGCACAAACCTTTTAAAGCAGAGATATTTTTTCTGTCTAGAATCAGTGATCGGTAGCAGAAGGAAGCATCAGAGAGATGCAAATGTGGGAGAGTCTTCAGCCCATGAGCCTCTATTGCTGCAGGGGGCCAAAAGAAACATAGCAGAAGGGACACTGGCAGCATCTAGAGCAAAGACCAGCTGGAGGGAGCAGCGCAGAATCAACAGCCTTGGTCCAGGAAGTCTAAGGGATGGTATTGAGCCCACAGCCTCTGTGAGCTTGCAAGAATATTCTTTCCCACTGTGCCAATAAAGCATGCAGACCTCCACTTCCGGTCTGGAAATGAGCTGGTTAATTCCTCCTTCCTCAGCCTCCAGTGCTGGCAGGTTGGGAAGGGCAGGACTGCGTGCCGTGGAGAAGTGTTCAGCAGAATTCAAGAGCGCAGTAGAGGTAAAGAGGCAGAGTGCAAAGCAACACCAACGCGGCAACTGAACTAACATTCGTTTGTCTTTCTGAAGATCCTGAGAATGACACCAGAACTTTCTTGAGTATATCCATTGACTCTCGAAGGTTATTAAACTGCTTTTAGTTCCACGGGTACAAAGATTCTGTTGTACTGTATTGTTGGTGTCCTGTCAACCTTGCTCTATGTTGAATATGCGTCTAAAGTTGAGGTGAGCTCAGGTTATGCAGAGGTAGAAAACCAGACCAATCATTTCACTTGGATTTTGCACAAACACAAATGAACTTCATTCTTTGCTGGAAAAAGAAATTGATTTTAAGGCATTCCAAACCTTACTTCATACATGCTTGGCTCTTTGTCCAAGAGGAGGAAGCTTTACTCTTTAGTTATACAAGACTGTTGTGATACGTAAAGGCTTTCTAGAATATCACGAAAGGCATTGGACCTTTTTGCTCTGCTTTATTGAAACTGCTGGCTTTGTTCACATGGATGATGAAAGATGGCATTACTTTCTAGTGCTTGGGAAATACAATAAAGTCAGAGCTGCACTCTTTGTGACCGTAGGCTATCTGACACCTATAATTATCATGTGGACCCAGAGAAAGTCCAGCCATATACAAATCTGATGCTGATATCGATCCTTTTTTAGGTCAAGGCTCTGGTGCTCATCTTCTCAAAGCACTTCGAAGATATTACACTGTAGCTTTGTAGCTTTGGATATGACAGCAGATGCTCTATCCAAAAGTCACCAAAAGTCACCAAAAGTCACAAGAAGCTGAGAGATTCATCAAAATTGGGCCTTTTTTTTTTTTTGTAGGAAAAGCTAATGCAAGAATTCAGTGATGATATGACGATGGAAGCCCAGTGTTATTGTTTGTGTCTAGGTATCCTCCCCAAACCTCATACAGTCTAGAGTTTATGAGTAACACATGATCCAGTGCTGGGATTATGGGTGTCAGTGCTACACATGCCCTGGGGCAGATAATCTGCATACAAACCTAAGGAGAGGAGAGAGGCGCCTCACTAGCTGAGAAAAATGTCTCAGACCTGATGAAATGACCAGACAGACATAGCAAACAGAAAGAAACATGCAATACGAACAGCTGGAAGAAAGCTCTCAGGATCTTGGGGAAGGTTACAGACAGGCTCAGGAGTAAAGATTTTACTGGTCTATACAGGAAGCTCCCAAATATCTGCACATTGTGCTATGATAACTTTAACATTAAAATCTTGTAACTTTATATTTACATTGAAAGTTATCTGTTGTTGACTATTTTCTTTTGGAGAAATTATATATTTTAAAATATTGTCTAGAAAGTTTATGAAGACACTTTACATTAAAAATATAGCTTCTAAAATAACACTTCTCAGGAGCCAGCAAGATAGCTCAGCGATCTAAAGCGCCTGCTTAGAAAAGCTTAGGCAACTCCCCGGCACCACAGGCTGCGCCAGCCCTGCCCTCGGGGTGGGCTGAGCCGGCCATGAAAATGAGTGAATAAACAAAGGTTCTGAAACAAAAAAATAAATAAATAAAATAAAAAATTCTTAAAAAAACCCCAGCATAATAAATGTTTAGTTGTGATATTAAAAAAGGAAGGAAGGAAGGAAGGAAGAAAGGAAGAAAGAAAGAAAGAAAGAAAGAAAGAAAGAAAGAAAGAAAGAAAGAAAGAAACAACACCTTAGTTTTGTCCTTGGTGAAAGCTGGAACAGAGCAAGCAACCCCAGGCTGCTCACCTACAGAAGACAGGAGATTCAATTAAAAAATAAGTTTCATGTTCTGTTATAGTAATTTCTTATGGGAGCAATAGAAAATGAACACTGATGAAAATAGCCTTAGGAGTCTATTTGTAGCAGTAAAATTTGACTAAGAAGGGGAATTAAGACTTCCTAAGGATAATTTTTCTCAACTTTTACCTTCTTTTATCAGAAAGGTTCAGTCAGGAGAAAGGAAATCACTGAAAGGAACTCGGGGCTGGAAGGAGTTAACATGGGTATTGTGAACCTGGAGATAGCTCAGGGGCACACGTGCCTGCCAGGCAAGGGCAAGGTCCTGAGTTTGATCTCCAGTTCTGCAAAAACAAACAAACAAACAAACAAAAAAACACAAAGATGAGGAGTGAAGGAACCAAAATCAAGCAATGACTTCTCAGGAGCAATAGTGAGGAACCTGTGACTAAGCTGTGTGTAAAGCCAGTGATTCTCAGAGGAATGTCTGGAGGCCAAGGCCACAGCTCCTTCTCTGCCTTCTGTGAGAACCGGAAGCTGCCCTCCTTGCTGAGGGCAGAGCAATGGCTTCTGGCTGGGCTCTGCTTTCCAAATCTCACATCTCTTGCTCTTCCTGCAGAACCTAACCCAGAGCCAGATTCCAGCCCCTGCATGGTGAAGGGTGCAGGCAGGTGAGGGGAGAGGCCCCGGGGTGGGGGTGGGGGCTGGCACATTCCAAAATCTTATTATTTCCATTGTGTTCATGTAGACATACAGATGAAGAATGAAAAAAGAAGTGTGAAAGAATAGGAAAGTTTCACCATCCATCAAAGCACTGTCTTAAAATTCAGACATTTACAAAGTAAAGCCATAAAAGAGCTTAAATCTCTCCTTGTAAGCCACATTTAATCTGCATGAGTGCCAACCCTTTGAGTCTCAGGGTACTTTTTCTGTGCTCACATAACACAGGTCATGGAATATTAGAAACTATCTGCTTTGATTCTCTTCTTCTGTGCCCAAAGAGTGGGTAGTTTACAGAGCTCATCAAATAATATAAATGGATACAGCTGGTTGGGCCTGAACAGGGACCTGGGTTTTTGAAGGCTCTCTAGCCTCCTAGGTTACTGTCAAGGTCAATGAAGAGTCCGGGATTTAACCCTACCTGAGGGCTGGCATGTCACTATTTCACCAGTGCAGGTAGAAGACGTATGACTTTTGGATCAGAAACAAAGAAGTTTAGTACTCACGATGCAAGAATGGTCAGAGCATCAACATGGTCATACTGATTCCTTTTGATTCTGGAATTTCATAAGTGGTAGGCAAGGCCCAGGTAAGCACTATGCTTAGAAGCTTTGCATCTCAATCAATGAACACTGCATTTAAGAAAGTTACTGTTTTGTTTTCTTCAGCAAGTGGGAAGAAAGTCTGCTTTGCGTCTGGTGAGGGGTGGTACCAGAATTCTCAAGGCTGCTTCCTGCAAACATAATCCTAAGAATTGGCCCAGGTAATGTGTTTTGCATTCTTGGCAGATAGCACAAATATGCAGTTCAGGGTCCATGTCAAATTAGGGTGGGGAAGTACCTAGAGACTCGTAGGCAATTAGGTACATTTGTAATTAAAATGTTTAATATTTGTTACTTGCAAAATATTACATGTACACATATATTTTATTTCTGAAATTTATCCACAACTTTGCATAGTGTTATAATTCATTCATTTTAACTACCATGTTATGTTTTAGTGAGTAAATAAGTAAATTTATGAATTATTCTTCTGTTGACTATTTGAGGTGTTTGGCTCTTTCTTTCTTTCTTTCTTTCGTTCTTTCTCTCTTTCTTCTCTTTTCAGTACCAGGGATTGAACTCAGGACCCTGTGCTTGCCAGGCAGGCTCTTATTTTACTGATCTATCTTCATGGCCTGGCTATATTTTTCTATTATGATATTTTGAATATTCTTGCATAATTTCCTGCTACATATAAAGGATGAGCTAAATGTATGGTGAATGTTTAAGTTAAAAATTATTACAGTAAATGACACACTGCCATCAAATCTCTCAAAATATTCCCCCTCACTTCTAACACACCATTCTTGACAGTTTTAGAAGTCCTTTTATGTGAGTGTTTTTATGAAATATGACAAAAAATATAGTGAATGCTGCTTCTGGGTGTCATCCCACAGAAAGATAGACCTCATAAAACATCACAGTGTGTCCCCACTGAACAGATCTCTTACCATGTAATTTTTGGGCCTTTCCCAAAGTCAAAATGAGCATGAAAAGTAAGGGTTTTCAATCCATTCAGGACTTTGAGATATTCAGGACAGAACAACTAAAAACATTCATGAAAAGAGCCTTCAGAACCTCCAGAAAGTGGCAAGAACAATGGAATAAATGCGTTTAAAGGGAGAGATAGAGTTAGTGACCATGTGTCTTTTAATGTAATGATTAAAAAAATAAATACCATATTTTATGATCTTACCTCATGTGTGTGGTATTTTCTCTAGTGGACTTAATTTGATGTGAGGGTACTTAAGTATTTACAAGGCTAAAAATAACTTCATATATTTGTTAACAACGGATTTTTTTTTTTTTTGTATTTGGTGCAGGGTCTCACTAAGCAGCCCCAACTCATAGTGATCCTTCTGTTTTAGCCTCCCCAACATAGGTGTGCGCCACCACACCCAGCTTGGTGGCCAGCTTGGTGCTCCTGGGGCAGGGCCAGCACAGCATGTGGTACCTGGAATCCAAGTCGGTCTTTGTTTTTGTCTATGTAGTCACTTAAACCACCGAGCTATCTCTGTCACCCTATACAATCTTTGTGGTTAATATTTTCATCAATTTTTAAAAGCTCATCCCCTCTCAGGTTCCATAGTCAGGTGTAATAGTGATCATTCGTAAAGTGAAAGAAGATATCAATAGGAGAGGAAACGGAAACAGCACAGGTGCCTTCCCCACTCTAAGCTGAGGCCTCGCAGCATAAGCTTCAGCGCCCATCTGCATCAAATATCCCACTTCAGTGCTTCCAGAATGACAAGTACTACAGAGACAGTGCTTCACTGAGCACTGAAAGGCTCCTGGAGATGAGCAGATGACCAGAGCTGCACTGCTGAGGTGTGTGTAGGGCCCATGCCAGGTGCTGTGAGTGCTTGAGAGCCAGGCAACAGAAAGAAGCTTAGCTCAGAATGGCCCCCACGTGCCAGGTGCCGAGCTGTGTCCTGCAGTATTATCACACTTACATTTTCAGTAAACCGGGGAAGAAGGGACCTAGTGACAGATATCAGGGATTTCAACCTTTATGAATGTTCTTGGTCTTTATTTTACTCACTCCATTAGGAGATAAAGGTGACAAAGGAAAGTGTCCCTATTATTTTATTTGTGACAAGATTATTCTTTTTTTTTTTTTTAAGGCTTGTCTTTATTTATTTATTTTTAATTTATTTATTTTTCTTATTTCAGAACTTTTGTTTGTTTATTCACTCATTTTTATGGCCGGCTCAGCCCGCCCCGAGGGCAGGGCTGGTGCAGCATGTGGTGCCGGGGATCAAACCGAGGTCCCTGAAGCCGCCCAAGCTTTCTGAAGCAGGCGCTTTAGACCACTGAGCCATCCCGCTGGGCCCCACAAGATTATTCTTTAACCCTGTTTTTATAGAAGGGAAGCTGCTGCTGCTGCTCTTTCTGTGGGTCTCAGTTCTGCGTAAGAGCCCCGACCCCACTGCCTCTAGCCTTGGTCACGGGGTCTGAGTCCCCAGTTACAGACTAGAATCCAAGTTCCTGGTCATGGTGGGTTTTCAGGGCGTCTCAGGCAAACGTTAGCTCCAGAGCTTCCTCTCTATCAGGATTTCCATTTTCTCATTCCTTCCACTCTCAGCTTTTCTTAATTTCCTGACAGCTTAGTCAAACACTGGAAGAACTTTTTAACTTGTTTATTTTGTTTTATTTTATCCAGGATTTTGTAGGCTTGGTTCTTACCTGGTTTCTCCAGCCGAGACCTGGGCTTTGAGGGCATATGCTTAACAGACAATTTGGAGGCCATATTGCAAAGTCTTAGTGATTGTGGGATAGTTTAGACAGGTGAGAGTGACTGGACTGACTCCCAGATTTCTGGATTAAACAGATGGAACTTGGTCTTCCAGTCAGTGAGTTAAGATGCCAGGGAAGAGGTGGCCCTTCTTGGGGAGGGGTGGTGAATTCAATTTTGTGAAGTAGGAGTGTCTACAGTATAACAGAGTTTTTATTTTACATATAATAACAAATGTGGAAAATCTTAGTAAACTGCAAAGGACAAAACAGGTGTTAGATACTTAGAAATTCTGCCTCTTCTTCAACAGTAATTAGTCAAAAACATTTAAATCCTTCCTTAAAGCTAGAGGATAGTAGGGTGAGGTGACCAAAGAAAATGGAGAAATAAGTGGCCAGCCAGTTGTAAACAGTATTAAAGCTTTTCCATAATGCACATATATTTGTAAAAAGAATAATTTGTTAGTCTTGCTAAAAACAGCTGTGCCTTAAAGGAACAATAGTTGTGCAACTGTTAACCACAAGCATTTTCTATCCGATCCTAAGGAGAGTGGGATGCATAAAAGATGGATAATATAGATGTCTGGTTTTGGAAAGTAATTTTGTGAGCTGGAAAATGAGTTAAGTTTTTATTTTTTTTTTATTTTTTTTTTTTTTGAGTTAAGTTTTTAAAAAATTTTTTATGGTATTGTGGCAAGAGCACTTAAAATGAGATCTGCTTTCTTAGTTTCTCGGTGTGCAGTGCAGTATTACCCACTGTAATACTGATGTAGTGCGCAGCAGGTCGCTAGGATGCATTCATCCCACCTTGGCGAAGCTTTGCACCCTCGCCTTAGCAAGTCACTGCTTTCCTGCTGCCCTACACCCATGACTTACTATCTGCTCCCATGAGTTCAACTATTTAGATATCTTTTGTGTAAACTGAGTCATACAATAGTTGTCATTTTTAAAAATGTATTTAGTACAGGGTCTCCAGGGTCTCACTACATAGATCTGGCTCATAGTGATTCTCCTGTTTTCAGCCTCCGAAGTGCAGCTATCACAGGCAAGTGCCACCATGCCCAGCCTTAGTCACAATCTCGGTGTGTTCCAGGGACAGGGCCAGCAGGGCATGTGGATAATCAAACCTTTGTCCCTGCTGCCTAAGCAGGTGCTTTAATCCACTGAGCTATCTGATTGGCCCTGTATAATTTCATTGTTTAGCTGGTTTATTCCCTTCAGCAAAATGTCTTCAAGGCTCCCATGTGTTGTAACATGGGAAAGGATTTCTTTTCAGAGGAAGAACTGTATTTTATGTACATATATGAGCCATTATAATTTGAGGTTTTGTTTGCACAATTCAATGAACATAAATTTCTTACAGGAAGTCCTATTGAAATCCCCTCCCCACAAACTCCACTTTTTCTTGAGGCTGAGCCTTGCTATATAACCCAGGGTAGCCTCATATTCTCACTGATCCTCCTACTTCAGCCTCTTGAGTGCTGGGATTACAAGAGTGTATGCCACCACACCTATCCTGAGAGGCTCTAAAATAGTGGAGTCCTGCAGTCCATAGTTCTCCATCTGTCTGACCCAGCCCATATGTGTGGAGCAAATGGTTTGAAAATATGCCTGGACTTGAACTCTTGAGCCAGGGACCATACATGAGGAAGTCCTTTTGCTTCAAAAACATGTATCAGGAGGCCAGCCAGATAGCTCAGTGGATTAAAGTGCCTGCTTAGGCAGATACAGGGACCAGGGTTCAATCCCCAGCATGCAGTGCTAGCCCTACTCCTACTCTCAGGACCAGCTGAGATGGCAATTGATGACTGGGTGTGGTGGCTTGTGCCTGTAATCCCAGTGTTTGGGAGGCTGAGAACAGGAGAATCACTACACATCTGATCTGTGTAGTGAGACCCTGTAGACCCCATACTAAGTACATTTTAAAAAATATTCATGAGAAATGCCTGCCTTGTGAATGCAATGAATCATTTTCAAGAAAAAGCAAAAAAAAAAAAAATAAATAAAATAAAATAAATAAATAAATAAATAAATAAAATAAAATAAAATAAAAAATAAATAAATAAAACAACAAAAAAAATAAGGATTGAATCTCTGGCCAAAGGAAAACAGTGAAGGAGGGGAATAGCATGAAGGGTTACCTCTGGCAACAGACACACTTGTCTTGCTTCTGTCTGTGCACCCTATACATAGTATTTTCCATTTTTGCCACAGTGTGAAAGTGTTTAGGAAGAAGGATTATGACTAACTTCTTTTAAATCTGCAAATCAGATTTTCTGTTTCTACTTTTAGCTAATACTCCTTAAAACATGGAACAAAGTATAATATGTAAATTACATAAATCATAAGCTTGCAGATTGATGAATGGTCACAGATTGAATGCAGTCATCTGTTATGGTTATACCTAGTTGTCCCCCCAAAGTCTCATGCAGTCATGGGTGGGGAATTCTACAGATTGAGACTTGACTCATGAGTCACTGGGATTATGTGTTTTAATACTGATGGGATTATGGTCTGAGTACTTCTGGGATTATGGGTGCAGCCTAAGGTGGATAGACTGAGGAGGAGAGCCTGAACGTAATATTAAGAGAGACAGAGAGACAGACTATCACTGTTGCTCTGCTGTCCTGTTTGGTTGGCTGCCTCTGTCACCATTTTGTTGCTGTTCCACCATCATGAACTGGATGCTCTCTGCCCTGTTCCACTCAGCCTTCGGCCAGTGGAATATGGACTGAAACCTCCACAAACTGTGAGATAAATGAACCTTATGTTCCTTCATTTTGGCTATTGGGTGTTTGTCACAGCAATGAGAAAAAAGCAACTAAGACAGAATTTGGTACCAGAGAAGTGGGCTCGTTGCTTTGAGTAATATGACCATGTGGATTACAAGCTTCTGAGCATGGCTTACGGGATGAGACAGGAAAAATTCAGAGATGTCGGCTACAAGCAAAGCACTGGAACAGCCTCAGCTGTTCTGTTTGGGAGATTCTGGTCCAACCTCAGACCAGAAGGCTGACTTGAAACCTGAGTATAAAGAATGGCTTATGAGCAGAGACTGGAAATGTCTGGAGAGGTCCTGTACTTGTGAAGAGCTGGAAAAGCTTCATCTGTTCTGTAGTGGAGATTCTGGTCAAAGCTTAGACCAGAAGAATGACAGAAGGCCTGCCTGTAAAGACCAGGCTGAGGAGGTTTCTGCTGGACAAAAGGACAGCATTGGTCATTGGACTTGAGATGATTTGTGCTATGGATTGGCTGAAAGTCTGTCGGAATTTTGCTTGTGTCTGAAGACTTTGCTTAAGACTGAGATTAAGCATGGTGGACTGATTAATCTTTTAAGAGATATTTCAAAGCAGCAAACTATTGGGGCGGTGCCATGGTTGTTATTGATGGCTTTTAGCCAGATTTATGTTAAAAATCAGGAGCAAAGAGCCAAGAAGGATGATTTAAAATGTGAGTTTGGCCAGAAAAGTAGCACCAGGAAAGCTGTGGACTGAAAAGATGGAGCTGAGAGGATCTCCATT
Organism: Myocastor coypus; assembly: GCA_004027025.1. NCBI lineage: Eukaryota > Metazoa > Chordata > Mammalia > Rodentia > Myocastoridae > Myocastor > Myocastor coypus. The sequence goes on from PVJA010007680.1 coordinate 26,319, forward strand.
GCTGACAAGGAACCAGAGACTCAAAAGGATGGCCTGAGGGCATCACAAGAGGTGGCAGCTCTCCACCCTTTGTAGCCCCAGAATTGCAAAGGAGGGAAGCTTTGCCTTGAGAAGAAAATCACAGAGACCCAAGTACCAGAATGGTGGCAGTGGCCAAACCAGTTCCAAAATGGCGCCAGCATGGAGAATTTATTCCTAGGAATCAATCCAATTCCTAGTTCATCAATCCAGGTACTCCACCCCCACAACCAAGAGAGAAGGAAGCCTGGCTACTGCTCCAGCTGGCATCAACCCTTGGCATCATCCATATAGGTGTATGCAGAATGCTGAAGTTCTAAGGTTAAGAAGGCTTCCACTTTGATTTCAGAAGAAGGCCTAGGAGGCCAGGCAGTGTGCCCCACCCCCCCCACACAAGAGGGCAGTGTGTGAATCAGAGAGTGAGAGGCCTATTCAGTGGAAACCCCAGAAGTTTGGAAAAGCCAAGAACATGGATCGTGCAAAGAGGGAGCAAAGTCGGCCTAAGAGGGAAGCCATGGAAACTACCACCGAGAGTGCCTTAGGGACAGAGCTACATGGAGCCCACAACTCAGTGCAGACTGTTTTGGATGCTCCAGTTGGAACTATGATACTTAATGTTTACCCTGCTGAGTTTTGGACATGTGTTGGTCCCAATGTTTTGTATTACCCTGTTGTTTGCAACTTTTGGAATTGTAATGTTTATCTTATGCCTTTAAATGTTGGATATGTTTAACTTTTCTATTACAGAGGGCTCATAGTTGAGAATTTGGCTTGAATCTTGGAGGAGACTTGGGATTTGGACTTTTTAGCAATGCTGAAACTGTTGGGACTTTGGCAACTCTTCCAGATGGACTAAAATGTCTTTTGCCAAAGGTATATGTATGAGACTTTGGGGGTTCAGGGGTGGAATGTTATGGTTTATGTCTAGTTGTCCTCCCAAAGCCTCATGCAATCATGGGCAGGGACTTCTACAGATTGAGATTTGACTCATAAGTCACTGGGATTATGTGTTTTAATACTGATGGGATTATGGTCTGAATACTTTTGGGATTATGGTTGTAGCCTAAGGCGGATAGGCTGAGGCAAGAGCCTGAATGTAATATAAAGAGAGACAGAGAGACAGACTAGCACTGTTGCTCTGCTGCCCTGTTTGGTTGGCTGCCTCTGTCACCATTTTGTTGCTGTTCCACCACCCTGAACTGGATGCTCTCTGCCCTGTTCCACTCAACCTTGAGCCAATGGAATATAGACTGAAACCTCCACAAGCTGTGAGCTAAATAAACTTTATGTTCCTTCAGTTTGGCTGTTGGGTATTTGTCCCAGCAATGAGAAAAAAGTAACTAAGACATCATCTTACACAATTGTTTTGCTGTTTGAAGAAGATGCTGGAGCATCTCCTTCTCCTGAATGGAACCAGTGCTCTGCCTGTTTCCTCACTCAGCTTTGACTATTTTTTGAAATGAGGTTATTGTGCCTTCTTTTTCCTGTAAGTTTCTGCCTTTTTTTTTTTTTTTTTGGGATCAGGGATTGAATTTAGCCCCTTGTACTTACCAGACAAGCACTTATTCTACTGACCTATTTCCCTGGCCCCAACTTTCCCAAACCTAAGATATTTTTGAAAGCTTTGTCTCTAGTGTTATAAGAGGTTGTAGTTTTTCCATTCTTGTTGGTGTACAATATTTTGTCATACAAATGTATCATTACTCATTTGTCCATTCTTCTTTGAAGGGAAAATAGATTGACAGGAGTTCAGGGGCTATTGTAAGTACTGTTACTGTAATTCTTTTATATGCAGTTTACTGAATCCAGTCACAAGTTTAAAGACTGTCTATCTATAATGTAAAATATATACATAGATAGATACTTCTTTTACATGTATCTTTCAATATATGATCATAAATAAGTTTTAAAGAGATAGTCCTGAATCATACATCACAAACTGGATATGTTTCCCCAAGAAAGATGCTGTACACCTTAACAACACTTGGTACTGTTAGCTTTTAGTTTTGGCCATTCTGGTGGATACTGAGTGAGCTATTACATGTGTGTTTCAATTAGTGTTGTTCTGTCGACTAAATGTGTAGTCAATGCCCCCTGATCTCCATGTCTTCCTTTCCACAAAAGCAAAGCCAGGCAAGTTTTGATACTTTTATGTATGCATTATGTGTCCATAAACAGTGTATACAATAGGATGTTTGCTTTGAAATTTTATATATATAATATTTCAGCTTGATTCTTCTTTCATTAAATATAATACTTTGGGAGGACTGGCCAGATAGCTCAGTGGCCTAAAACGCCTGCTTAGGTAGAGTACAGAAGCTGGGATTTGATCCCTGGAGTATCCTACCAGCCTTGACCCCAGGGAGTGCTGGGGAGGCAATTGAGATTGGGTGTGGTGGCACTGGACTGTAATCCCAGTGCTTGGCAGGCTGAGAACAGGAGAATCACTAAAAGTCTGATCTACACAGTGAGACCCTGTAGACCTAGTCCTAAAATACTATATATATATATGTATATATGGTATTAGATAGTAAGGAATTACTATTATTATTAAATAGTAAGTTCATGAATCTTAATTGCTGTATAATTAGCTTATGATTAATTTTCCTCTGTTAAAACAGAGACTTTAAAATTTGTTGTTAAGCTATTCTATGACACCATGGGGTCATTTGTTGACAGTTTCATTTGGTAGAGAACTGGGAAAGGAATTTCAGAATCTTTTGATTTGCACATATTTACCTATATTCAACATTGCCAACCGGCACTACAGAACAGGTTTAACATGTTATACTCAGAACTGATTAAAATTGCTTCCTTACCTTTACTCAATATATTAAACCTTTAAAAATACTGTCTATTTTTATGGGTATTAAATGACACTTCACTTTGTTATGGATTTGGGTTATTAGATTTCTAATTCTATACTTTTGTCTGATTCAGACTGTTTACAGTTTTTAAAAGCTGAATGATAGTTTTTCATTTATTCTGTCTATAAATCTACTACAAGTTGTACAGAAATGAAAATTTATTTTTTTAAAAACATCTTCATTTTTTTATTTTTCCTTTTTACATTTAGGATGTTTTCTGTTACAGTGAAGGCTTAATTTTTAAATTAAGCTAGCTATTTTTTATAGTATTTTCCTTTTTGTGTCTTCAGAAATTATCTCAAGACAAAAGGTATTGCCTTATACTAGTTTTACATTATTGATAATAATTATTTATATTAAGATCTAATATTTATAATATTATAATTTATAATATATTATTAAAATAATGTATTTATATTAATATCTTTAATTCATCTGAAATTTATTTTATCTGTGCTTTTAAATAGGTATCTAATGTTATTTTATTTATTTTATTTTCATGTGAGTAACCAAAATAATTCGACTTATTTGTCAAATAATATACCTCTTTCTTAGTTTTGCAAATATGTCCATTACTTACCCAAATGTTTTTGTGTCTGTAGCTAAACTTTTTATCAGTTATTTTTGTTTATTTCTGGCAGCTGATACCCTTAACAGAGCTTCAAAATAAGTTAGGGTGCCCTTCTGCTTGTGTTTAAAGTTATCTGGTTTTTTGATGGCTCTTGCCACCATAAATGTTGGATCAATCAAATTGTTAAAAGAAAATCTCTATCAAGGTCTGATTTGAACTGTATTATATTAGTCACTTGACTGTCTGGAGGGCCTCCTCCCTGGTGACAGCTGTAAGACAGACACTGTGGCAGGAGGTGACTACAGTATGTAAAACTATGATCAGTAAGGGACTGTGTTGATTTTCTAATGGAAAGAATATTCTAGTGGGTGTAATGTATCAGACATATTTTAGTTCTGTATAGTGTCCATAAAAATTAATTATCAACGTATGTGATATAATCATGTATGTTTCAGATTTATCCTGTATATTAAATGAACTGATCATGCCTTTCTCTATTTCCTTCCTTCTGTTTGAATTTTCATCTTTGTGAAACACATCTTTTGAAATTCTTTCATGGAGTATCTGTGAACAACAGGGTTTTTTTTTTTGTTGTTGTTGTTGTTTTTCTGAGTATCTCTTTCACCATCATTTTCCGTGGATGATGGGGTTAATTCTTCCGTTTCTGGGAGTGCAACAAGGTGATGTCATTGACTATTGGCTCCCTTCACAAGTAGACTAGGTCAAGGTCACAAGCCATCCTTTTGGCTTCCTGCATGTAGTCAGTGAATACTGCAGGCATATAAGGCCTTAGTCTATCTTCTCTAACTCGAAATGACCCCAAAAAGACATCTTGGATTCAAAGCCAAGACCTTTGTGTGGAATGTATGGCAGAACCAGCTCTTTGCTCTGTCTATAGCTGGTGCTCCCCAAAGCATTCTCATATATACTTATCCTCATCTCTGATTCAGAGTGCACCAGCTGGAGAAGTCAATCTAAGACAGTCATTTCAGAACTTACCCAAGAAAGTAGACATCTAGATGGGAGGATCCTTGAGTGCCTAGGAGGACCTCCTTGCTGGTGACAGGTGTAAGACAGAGAGACCATGACAGGAGGTTACTGCAGTAGTTAAACCTTTGACCATTAATGAACTGTGGTGATTTTCGGATGGAAAGAATATTCTAGTGGGTGCAGTGTAACAGGCATTTGAGAAATATGTGGGAAATAGTGACCTTAGGGACAGAAGGATTGACTGTTGCTAAGTAAAATTGATTTTTGGAACTAGTAAAATGTTGAGTGGTTAATTGGCTATTAAAATCTAAGAGAATAATTGAGAAGCTCTTTTTGGTAGCAAATCGAGAGGCTTTTATTGTGCATGCAATGGCAGGAACAGCTGAGGAACAGGCCTGGCACTTTAATCATTAGTGTGGCAGAGCTCCAGAGGAGATTAACCACAGGCCCCAGCAGGTTACTATGCCAAAGTCATAGTGCTACATCAGAAAGAAAGAGATGCTGATTGAGCTGGCGAGGTGGGGATGCCTCAGAGTCTTCGGTTTCTAGATTCCCTTGAACCTTCCTTGTTGGAACGTGACCCAGTATTCCTGACTAATAGCTAGTGCTCCCTCTGGCTTGAAAGCCACCAGGAGTCTTCTTTTTTGTAATATAAACTGTGACATTGTCTTGGTCTGCTCCCAGCTGTCCTAGCCACTAGATCTACACACAGGGTAAAGTTTCAACATAATGTGGTCCAGATAGCATAATGAGAAACAGGAGCTGTGTGGAAACAAGGTAATGTGGTACAGCCCTGAGAAAGTTAAGAGATATGCAAGAGAATGGGTGTCCCCAGGGACAAAATCAATAGGAAGCAACAGAATGCATATCCCCAGGGACAGAATCAATAGGCATCCAATTAAGATATTGCTCAGCTGGTACAATCAAAAGAAGGTACGGTGAAGATGTTGAGCGACAATGCTGCAATTGTGGGTCACACATCCTGGTCCAGTTTCTAGGTGTGAGCCAGCTTTTGGATCTGCAGACTATCAGCTTAGCAAAAGCCAGGTCCTGAGGTGAAAGGTTCTGGGATTATCATAAAAAATGCACATGCTAATCATTTCCCCAGTTCTTTCTCAGAGGATATTTTCTGCTTTCTCTGAAAAACTGTACCTTATGAAAAGGAAATAGCGAAAAATTGTTGTATAACATGACAGCTATAGGAATCCACCTCCCTTCTATTAAGCACCACATTAAAGAGATTTGTAAAATTAAAAAGTAGTTCCATGCTTCTATTTTTTTTTGTCTGAGAGAGTACTGTTCTGTTTCATGTAAATATTACTCTATTAAATGTAATGACTTATTGAATATATAATGAATTAAGAAATATTTTAACATTTTATCAATTTGAATTTCTTTTTTAAAAAATTACATTTATTTGCTATTTTTTCACTAATGTTTTCCTGTTCCTTTTTTTTTTTTTTTTTTTTTTTTTTTTTTTTTTTTTTTTTTTTTTTTTTTTTTTTTTTCGGTGAGACTGGGGTTCAAACTCATGACCTTGTACTTGCCAGGCAGGCACTTGTGCCACAGAGCTATCTCCCCAGTCCCCTCAATCTGAATTTCTTACATAGTAAATATAAATAGATATAGCCCATGTATACAAAAACTTATTATGGCCCTCAGAAGTTTGTGAGTGTCCTTCAGGCCAAAACATTTGGAAAATTCTGAATTGAATGATAACACAAGCCAAGTTATCCATGTAATCGTGGGGCAGTGTAATTGTGTTTCCACCTGAATTTACTCTGTGTAAACTTAGGAGTTGATGCTACACATGGAAAGTAGTTAGTAGGCCAGGAACAAAAACTGTTATATGTTAGCTGTATTAACATTCTATTTTTCTCTATGAATTAGGAAGTGATAAAATGTGTTAAAATTGAAAGAAATACTGCTGGAAAGTTGAGGAAAGGAAGATTTGATAAAGCCATGTAACAAATATGAATAAACAGATTTATTGTTTATTAATAAATAAACAGTCAATTTAGACAACGTAGGGGGATTAGAGGGCAATTCTGAGAGACTGTTGATCTGGAGATCACGAATCTGAAGTAGAATCCTCGCTGTGTATCTCTTGTCTCCTTTTCCCTTCCCTACCTTTCCCCACCTCACTTCACCCAGCTTTCTTTTTTCTTCTCTTTCTGCCAGCCCTTCAAAATGCTGAATAGAGGTGAAAAAGCAGTTGTATCTCCAGAATTCCAGTTGGTTTAATGAGACAGAAAACATGACAAATTATGAAATGAAAAAATTAGCTGTTTTATAAAGCGACCAAAAAAGAAGACCAGAAGGAAGCAGGAATGATCAGGAGGGAAAATTGTGTGAGAGAGCTAGGAAAATAGGAAGTCTGGATAGTTAAGATATTTGCACTTCGCTTTTTAGTGATGGGACAGTTCCATTTGGTGACAAGACCTGAGGTATAGCCAGGAAAGTGGATTACTAGAGTATAGCAGAGGTAATAGCTGCTGGAGATGAAATCAGGGACTTTAGGAAGGTGGATCTTCTTTTTACCAGTTGAGGTGATGATGGATGATGGCAGAAGCAGAAGTGATGTCAGGCTTTCATTAATAAGGAGCTAGGATAAAACAGTAGTGATGTAGGATAAAAAGTGGCATGGCCAGAGAGAAAGGGGTACCAGGCTGTCTTCCTCATCAATGGGCAAGGGCTGGGTGAAATTGAAAGCAATGGTCTTCCCAAGGAGAGGGTAGTCAGGTTGCAGCTGTGGGCAGGCAGAGTACACTTCTGGGAGAATTCCAAGGGCACTAAGGAAGCAGAAAACAGGAAGGTGACCTCAAATTTCATCAGGCGACTGGAGGCTAGTCTGTAAGGTGAAGCATGGAAGACTAGATAGTTGAAGGGTTTCCAACTGTTGGGGCGACTTCTATTTAAGATATCTGTCTTCCTCTTATACTTTTCAATTCTTAAATACAATTGCCTAGGCCTTGAATACCTCTCTGCCTGTGCTCCCTCGCACCAGCATCCTCTTCCAGTCACAACTGCCTTACTCAGGGATCCTCCCATTCCCCAGGAAGGGGCGGGGTTCACAGGGGTGGGCGGGGCGTGCAGAGGTAGGCGGGGCTCGACGGGCCATTTCCGGTCGACGTGCGCCGTGAGGGAGCCGCTGACGTGGGAGGACATCCGGGTCTTCTCCCAGGGTCGGAGACCGGAGCTATCGGTCGTTTGTTCCGGTTGGCGGAGCCTTTTCCGGAGTCCTGGTCCCGGTGTCGGGTTGGGTGCCAACGCGGAGCCATTGTTAGCTGCTGGACCCGAGTGAGCTCGGCCGCCCCGAGTTGGGCGGCGCGCGAGGTATCGTGCCCCGCACCGTTGCCCGGAGCCGCGTGGCGACTGCCTGTCACTTCGGGGCGTCCCTCCTCCTAGGGATCCCCGACTGCGGGCCCGACCTCTGAACCCCGTGACCCTGCCGTTCCCTCGTTTGCGGCTGGGGCGACTCTCTTTGGACCCCTCCCTGTGAGGCTGGGGGACGGCGTTTACCCTTGAGGTGGCCATACCAACTCTGAGGGAAAAAGGAGGTTCACTTGTGCCAGACGAGTTCAAAAGACACCTTGGGCACGCGGAAATGTCGCCGCGTGGTCACCCTGTGATTATTATCTGACTACTGTTGGCCAGGGCATCGCACCCTCTGGACTTTGCGTCGTACGCACCCGAGTGTCCCAGGGCTGGAGTGTGCACGCTCTTCAGTGTGTGCCACCTGCCCCCTCTCGGGTTTTGTTTTGAGTGGACAGGTGATTTCTAAAGTTTCGGTTTATAAAAGGATTGCTGTCCTAGGTGCTGTAGCTTTTTAAGCGAAGGGGTGAAAGCCAGTTTTAAAGTCCTAAATACAGGGTAGGCATATGTACTTGCGCGTTGCTTCTGCACACGGTTAAAACTGCACGTGGAAGAGCTCACTGCGTGTAGGAAGGGCAGCTTGCAGAGCTTTCAATACCTGTAGAGTTCTCGATACCTTTCTAAGACACTGGTTTGAGTACTTTTGATTCACTTACTTTGCTTTATTTAGTAACCTGATTAGACTTTTTTATTCAGTGTTTTGGCAGAATTGGGTTACCTGAATATACACCACCAAAAGCAATTGTCTTTTTTTGTTTTTTGCGGGACCAGGGTTCAAACTCACGACCTTGACCTTGCACTTGCCAGCCAGGCATTTGTGCCAGGGAGCTATCTCCCCAGCTCCCCTAAAGCAATTTAAGTTGAGTGAAAAATGCATTTTTAAATGACTTCTTGATGATACATGCTTTTAAAATAAAATGTATTGGAGAGCCTTCTTAGAACAGAATTTTAGGATAATTTTTATTTATGTTCAGATGTTTTAAAGAATTGTTTGGTAGGAAAAATATGTTGCTTTATTTGGATTAATGTGTGTTTAATGTTTCATAAAGGCTTATAGCTTGCTTAACCATGAAAATGCCAGACAATATTAAAATTCAGGGAGAATAAGAATATTTTGTTACTCTGGTTTTTATTTTGCTCATGAAAATTGTAAGTGAAACTGAGTAGTTACACTTTTCTTTCTTTTTTTTTTTTTTTTCTTGTTGTTGTGCAGAAAGAGCAGAAAATGCCTAAAAAAAAGACTGGTGCCCGGAAGAAGGCTGAGAACCGAAGGGAACGTGAAAAGCAGCTAAGAGCCTTGAGAAGCACTGTAGATCTAGCCAAGCACCCGTGTAATGCTTCAATGGTAACAGGTTTTTAAAAAATAACAATTGATATTTAAGATTCTTTGTGTATTTTATCTGAAATACACCTGAAAACAGTTCAGTGAGCACAAGGTTTCTGCATGTATTGCATTATTTAATCTAGAACGAGTGTGAAGAGCGTGTTCTTTGTTTTTCCTCGCCATTTTTGATTATATGTTATTTATAAAACCTAGCATATCACCTCTCATATTTGTGGTAAACGATATAGAGCAAGAATCAGCAATAGGAGCTGTGTGACATTTCCCACCTTGTGACACCACCTTTGCATATTTGAACTCAGCTTGTTTTTGGTTTCTGTCATTTTCTCTTGGCAATGCTTAGCTCGCTTGTTTCTCTTTGTTGAACTTCCCCATTGGCCGACATCCCTTTTAGCTACCTGTCCTGCTACCTTTTATGCCTGTTCTTAATGGATCAATCTTGATGATTTCTGGCTGCTCTGCAGAAAGTTGTGGGAAGGCGAATAATGACCGTTGTCATTTCTCCATATTTTCATGCTCCTGCCCTATCATAATTTCTTCCTTCCCTTTTCATCTTTACCTTCATCAAATGCATGTAAAAAGCTTTGTGTGCCTTGATTTAGCAAACATTTCTTGTATGTCTACTCTGTGTTAGATACTGCTTTAGGTACTGTGGTGACTTATAGAAGAATGAGCTGGTGTCTCTGAACAACTAGCTTATAGTTCAGTTGTGTGTTTATAGATGATAGAAATTGAACTTACATAACTGTGGGGAAAATAGTTTATTGAGTAGATAGTGGATTAATACAAGTAGCTAACAAAGGAGGGCTGTGGCTGTAAGGTAGGATTGAATGCTTATATTTAAAAACAAACTAATTATTGTAACAGACACATTGCTATTGATCTGCAAAATACTCCTCTGTGTTTTCAACATACTTGTCCCATCATTCTTGACACTTTCTGAACCCTTTTTTGTGTCTTTCATTGTGCTCTCATGGCTGCTTCAGTGTCCTGAACTGATTACAGATGTTTATCTTTCATGATCTCCTTGACTTTGGGGATGAGTCAGAAGTCATATGGTGCAATTCCACTGAGAAAGGTGGATGAAAAGCTGATTTTTTTTTTTTTTTTTTTTGAGCCTTCTTTTCTGTTGGATGGCACTTAGGAGCAGCATTTATAATGCTGTTGATCCCATCTCCCAAGAATACTCATGAAAGAGGACTTCAAGAACTGCTTCAGCAAGCGGCAGAAACATTGGGATGAGCGTGTTCAGGGCAAGGAAAATATTTTGAGGGAGATTAATGGCAGTGTGGCTCTTTAATAGAGTTTCTAAATTTAAACATTTATTTTGTAGTTGGACCACAGCTTGTCACAAACGGGGATGGGTATAGTTCCATCCTTGGCCCTTCATTCAGTTTTGCTTGTTCTCTTTTCTCAGACTGTTCATTTGCTTTGCTTTCTAGTTGCTCATAACTTCCATGTATCCCTTTATGTGTTGCTGAGCTCAGAAGGAACTCTGATTGTGTGTGTCATGTGCCAGTGTTATCCCAGCATTGACATTTATAATTATGGAAGCGAAAGGGTAGGATTATGTAGGGTAGGTCTGAAAGTGGGGACTGTCCTGGGTATCACAGTCATTTCACAAAAAGAGGGGTTCCGGGTAGAAAACAGTGAGAGATATATGAATGTGTGTAATGAGAGTACATCTTGGTAAATATTTTCAATAAAGGTACAATACATTTATTAGGACTAAGAGCTGGTAAAATTGTGTGTGTGTAGGGATGCAGTTCACAGAGAAGGTGAGATTATCACTAGAACTTCCATTTGGTGGAGATTCAGTGGAAAGAATTAGACTAAGAAGTATGGAGAGGAGCGAGCTTGAACTATACCTGGGGAAAAGGCTGAACAGTGGTAGTCTACTCCAAAGACAGTAGACCAGCAAGTTTTGAAAAGGGCTAGGGCTCAGCTATGGGGGTCAGTTCTTTTAAAGCTGTACTTAAATGTGGATATTCTGTGATCTTTTGTATTTACTGTTTCTTGTGTTTATAACTGTAAAAAAAAAAAAAAAAAATGGGGAATAAAACACCACTATATTCAGTTCCTTTTATTTTTTAAAATTTTTTTATTCATTTTAATTAGAAAAAGATAAAATCGTGATGAAACAGTTTCAAAACAAGTTAGGATAGTTGCAATAATTAATACCATGCATATTGTTGTCTTCATAGTAGTTATTCAGAGGATAAGATGAAGATCTGATATCTTGTCTAAACAATATTAGTACAAACTTGTATTCTCAATGAAATAAGACAAAGTAGTTGTATATCTTTCCTAATTTCCTAATTCTCTTGTGTATGCATATATTTATATATTTGTTTTTTTCTTTTTAAAAATTTTATTTTAAATAGTTAAAAGTAGCAGAAACAAAGATAGAAAAACTATAACAAGCAAGAGTACATATAGTACAGAATTTCAGAACAAGAACAAAAACTTAACAATGGTTGTATTACATATTTTCATCATCAGATCTGTTTAGATTAATAGACATAGGTATGTAAGATTGGTGAAATAATTAAACATTAACACTTTCAATAAACCTTGTTTTTTTTTTTAACTCTTCCAAATGCATTTTGTATTTAACTCACTCTTCTAAAAAAATTTATAGGGGTTGAGGATGCAGAAAATGCAAGGTCCTGACTCAGTTCCTTTTATGATGACAATTTTTCTAGTGTGATATGGATAGAGTATACCTTTGTTGTTTAAATATATATATATATATATATATATATATATATATATATATATAAGTTTTCATTTGTGGTGGAAATGGGGTGTTTGGTGTAATACTATTTAAATTGTAATTTGAAAACAAGATACTGAACAGAAAGTTAATGATACGTTTTTACTTTTTATAGGAATGTGACAAGTGTCAGAGGTAAATGCATTTTCTATCTCTATATAATAAAGTAGCCCCTCCTGTCTTTTATTTAATGTTTACTTTGTTTAAAATTTTTATTTTACATGACAAGACGGCAGAAGAATAGAGCGTTTTGTTATTTTTGCAATGCTGTGCAAAAGTTACCCATCTGCGCACAGTGTGGTAAGTATATAAAGATGCATGCCTTTAGATAGCTAATCAGTTCTACATTGTGGATTTGTTATTATTTACAATAATATTGTCTTACTACTAGCGAAATAACATCAGATGTTCTTTGGCCTATCAGAAAACATCAAATTTTTACTCCTTTGATGTATACTAGAAAAAAAGGTAAAATAAGTTTGCTAACAAGTTATTTTAAATATTAAAAACAAACTTCAGACTAAACATTTGGTGATTCTGAATCTCCAATTTTATGCCACCATAGTCTTATCAGTGTCTTTTCTATTTTTTAAAGAAGACAAAATATTAGTAGGAAAAAATCAAAACCCAGCATCAGAAACAGTACAAAATTCAACCAGGCAAAGCTCTAGGAGCTCAGCAGTGGTTGCCGTACTGCACAGTGCCATCCCCAAAGCAGTCGTTCAGGTCACCAGACATAAACATGCAATACTGGTTTATGGGAAAAACAAAACAGTAACAAAAAAGCTATAAGAAATTCAAAAGAAAGAAAAAACAAACAAGAAGAATGAATAGAAAAATATTTAAAGTATTAACTATTCCTTTCAAAAGACCAGCAGGGATCGGCAGCACAACCGTCCAAACCATTCTGCATGTATACTTAAAAATACCTTTCTGCCCTCTTTTCATGTGTCATATTCCCCATCCCACTTCCTGCTGAGCAAACTTTTCCTTTCACAGTATCCACTGTATCTTTTTGATTTTTGGTTTCCTCTGTGGGCTGGAGATGTAGCTCAGTAGTGCAGCACCTGCTTACCAAGGCTGAGGCTCTGAGTTTGGTTCCTGGTATGAGAAAAGACTAATAAAAGTCTCTTGGGGCCAGCGAGATGGTTCAGCGGTCTAAAGCACCTGCTTAGGCAAGCTTAGTCAACCTCAGGAACCATGGTTGGATCCCCAGCACCACATGCTGTGCCAGCCCCACTCCCCAGGGCAGGCTGAACCGGCCATTAAAAAAAAAAAAAAAAAAAAGTCTCTTATAAATGGAAAAGTAAAATAAATTTTAGTTCCTTCTAATTTTGCCTGGTAGGCAATATGGAAGATACTGCCTCTGATATGGTCTGTTAAACCACTAAAGTACTATTTTATTCCACATGTAATCCAGTTTTGATTTTATGGTATGTTCTTTTTCTTTTGATATTACCATGTGATTTTTTTCTTTTTTTTAGGGAAGGGGCTACAGGGTGTTCAGGGTCTCACTACTGGATCAGACTCATGCCACCATGCCCAGTCTCACAGTTTGATTTCTTAGTTTCTCCAGATATATTCCTGAATCACTGGAGTTCTGTTTCATGCATCCAGTTTCCAAGTATAGGTAGAAATGTACACCTAAGGTGTATATTTAAAATAGAAATAAGCGGTATTTCTCAAAAGTTGTAGGTTTCATCTTCATTCCATCTGGGAGATTTCTGCTATATATGTTCAAAGTTCTGGGGATCATCAATATAAAAACCTATTTAACTTTTATTTACTATAGATTTATTCCTCAAATTTTTATTTGAACCAATATTCCCTTTGTTTTTGGGATGATATTTGCAGGTAGAACCATTTGGCATATCTGCATTTTCTGTATCTAAATGTAATGCTGCAGATGATAACCAGTGTTTAGGACCACATCTTTGAATATTTCTGGTGTATTTCTAGCTTTCAGTGATATATTTTTTATATTCTGCTATTGATGGAAAAGAGAGAACTATCCTTAATGGATGACTGATCTATCTGCTTTTACATGCTTATTTTGTATAGGATAGATAAATGTAAAATGAGAAACTAGATTTTGCGGAAGATTTAGAGGTTAGGTCTTACCATATTTTAAGTGTCTCTGGGCTGGATTTTGCAGTGGTATACTTGTGTGCATTTTCTGTTTACTGTTATAGTGTTAGACATAGAACAGTTGGGGCAATTGACTGCTGCATTTCCGGTTTCTCTTCGCATTTCCTGCTGTCTAACTTTGCTTCTCAGGAAATCAAGATGCTAGAAAATTAAGCATCTTTTTTCTTACTGTTCTACTTTGTAAAGTCTTAGATACGTGATTAATGTGCCATCATTAATCTTCATGTAGTACCAAGTTTTCTGGCAGTGTTCTAGGTTGGTAATTTTCAGACCTTTTGTGAGTATGTTGTAATTTTTAATTGAAACAATACATTCTTTTTTGTGCTCAGTTGGACACTGTTTCAAAATTCTGTTAGAATTATTAGAAAAATGTTTATCTGGGGGCTGTGTTCATAAATTTTACAAGTGAATAGATTTAAATGCATGGGTTGCATAATCATTTTGGTAGTGTCATATTTTCTAGCAAGAAATAAGTGACAGCTTGAAGCTTCACTGTTCTTACTGTAAATTATAAAATGTAAACTTTATGTTTAAATCATGACTTTAAAATGTTTTTATTTATGTGAAAATTCATGTGATTTTAAACTATTAAAATTATCATCGACATACTCAGTATAACCTGCAATTTTTATTTTAGTACAAGATGAGTTAGCATGTCAGTTTGTCACATATTTTCACAGGTTTACTAGTATGTTTTTGATCTCAAAGGATTTGCTTCAGATGAGTTCTCAATTACATTTTTTTTTTCTTTTTTAATTATGTACAGTAAAGGAAACTGATTTTATTTGCATTGTTTCTAAAGTATTTCTTTGAAGCTTAGGGTAGATCAAGAGAAGTTAGTGACTATTTGTTTGTACTATTTGCAAGACTAAGAGTGCATGTTGTTTTCTTTACTAGGAAAGACCAAGTGCATGATGAAGTCTTCCGACTGTGTCATAAAGCATGCTGGCGTGTACAGCACTGGCCTGGCGATGGTGGTAAGCTGCTTGTCAGTTATGTCTTTGATAAAGGTTCCAAGCATGAGGAGAAGGTCCTTCCGACCAGTTTTTTCTGTTTTTTTTTTTTTTTTTTTTTGGTCTG
The DNA here is from genome assembly GCA_004027025.1 of Myocastor coypus. Taxonomy (NCBI): domain Eukaryota; kingdom Metazoa; phylum Chordata; class Mammalia; order Rodentia; family Myocastoridae; genus Myocastor; species Myocastor coypus. Next base: position 41,486 of record PVJA010007680.1, read on the forward strand.
AATAGCTGTGCTTTGTCTCCTGTCTCCTTAATTCATTTCTCAGTGGTACATTTCCTGTGCACTTTAAAGAGACTTCATAAAGTACCATTTGTTTATACATTAACCAACTTTCAAACCTTTGTTTAAGTTAACAACTGAATTCCAAAAGAATGTAGGGTTATTAGTTTTTTTTTTTTAATCATTACATTCTAAAAAAGTCTACATACAGTCCCTTCATCATATACAGGATTTCATAAGAAAATTTAAGGTTTTGAATAAAAACAGTTTGTTTGATGGACTTTTCACAAAAGCATATTTTATATTAAATATGAATTACCAGTTTTACTGCATTTTGTTATTTTTATGTGTCACATCCACATTGCAGTTCATGAAGAACATAATACTGTTTTGTGTCAAGTGAAACACCTTACTTCTCCTAACTTCCTTGGAGCCTACAAGTCTGTCTTGAGGCCGACCTTTTCCTCTGTGTTCAGGCAGCTCTCACCATAGTTTGCCTGTCTCTGAGCTGGTAATTACTCCCTCTGTCCTGTTGTCCCTTCACGTGTAGATGAATGCTATCCCTGTGTATTTTTCAGAAGCCCTCTCCTGTCCTTTGTGCACTATCTATTTATTTAATTAATTAATTTATTTACAGTACTGGGGATTGAATTCAGGACCTTGTACTTGCCAGGAAAATGCTTATTCTACTGAGCTATCTCTCAGTACTGAGCTATATCTCCTGTATACTTCCTTTTTAAACTCTCCTACATTACCTAAAAGTTCCTTCTCTTTCTTGCTAGAACCTGGATGATTTAATGAATAGTTACAGGACTTGCTGGCTTTATGGATCACTTGCTTTTACAAATCAAACATCATTCCTTTAATTTGCTGCTATTTTTTGTTACCTACAGAGCCTTGAAGAGTATAATACTGAACTGAGATTTAGGAGATCAACATTTAAATTTCAGCTGACTCATAATCTAAAACTGGAACTTGGATTTAGTCTTGGGACTTAATATGCTCAGTTATAAAGGAAAGGTCAGATAGCTCCACTCCTTCATGGTTAATAATCTATAGGTGTCAGTTTGTTATTGAAAGACATATTCTTACCATGATTACATTGAATTGAATTTTGTCCTACAATTTAATGTCAGATGCTTTACTCCCCCCCACACAAATAAAGGTTGTAATGAATTAAAGCATGTTATTATTTTTTTAATTTTATTTTTTTCTTGTTTCAGAACTTTTGTTTGTTTGTTTATTTATTTGTTTTTATGGCCGGCTCAGCCTGCCCTGAGGGCAGGGCTGGCGCAGCATGTGGTGCCAGGGATCAAACCGTGGTCCCTGCAGCTGCCTAAGCTTTCCTAAGCAGGCGCTTTAGACCACTGAGCCATCCTGCCATTATTTTTAAAAAGAGAGCAGGTAATATTTTCTTAGTTATTGGACAAAAGTTATTTGATTATAAGTAAAAATAAGAATATTTCTTAAAAATTCAGTTTGAAATTTTGTAGACAGGAAAGCTTAATTTCCTTTGAATTGGAATTCTTTTTTTTTTTTTTTTTTGTCTTTTTGAGACAGGGTCTCACTATGCAGTTCAGGCTGGCCTTGAGCTCACTTTTGTAGCCCAGGCTGGTCTCGAACTCGCACTGATCCTCCTGCCTCAGCCTCCCGAGTGCTGGAATTACAGGAGTGCGCCACCATGCCCGGCAAGAATTGGAATTCTTTTGAAGGCAATACTTACAACTCCTTAATTTATAGGAGAAGGGTATAGCTTCCCCTTTGATTATTTTTTCCTGTGGTATATAGTGAAATTCTAGATGTTGTACATGGTTATTGGTGAAGTACTTGTTTAGAGAACCCTGTGTTTCGACTTCAACAGCAAGAACTTCTATAGAGTTCCCCTGTCACTGGGGTTTGAAAAATCACTAAGCGTATAGGATTTTGAGAGTTGGCCATTGCTTAAGCAGTAATTGCAACTGATCAAGTGACAGTGATCAGACAATCCTGTGCTTTGTTGCAGGGGGCAATATGTGACTTCTGTGAAGCATGGGTCTGCCACGGCAGGAAGTGTCTCAGCACCCATGCCTGCACCTGCCCTCTCACGGATGCAGAGTGCGCCGAGTGTGAGCGAGGTGTGTGGGACCATGGTAAGTGACAGAATGCATGCAGTGAGCCTTATATGTGTGAAGGCTGACACAACCAGATACGCATACTGACTGCTACTGTTCATTATTATTGTAAGGGTCCCATCCATTGTAACTACTTGTACTGTTTTGATGATGAGCAGTAACTGAATGTTAGCATTGACCCTGGTAGGTCAGAGGGAAATTGTGGTGGAAACAGGTGATCTCTGTGAGCAGTGTGTAAGTAGCCAGGGTATTCTGGGAATCCATCAGTTTATTGTTTGACTTCAGTGTTCCAGCTATTTTCATTTTAGCTTTTACGAGAAAGCAAAATGCTGTGTACTTTAGAAATCACTTTCTCTTTCTTTTGAGCAGTTTTAGAGGTGAGTTTTCTAAATTTCATTTTATTATATTTATATTTGTGGGTTTGTCTCAATCTACCAGGAGGCAGAATATTCAGTTGTTCTTTTTGCCATAACTTTCTCTGTGAAGACGATCAGTTTGAACATCAAGCCAGTTGCCAAGTTTTGGAGGCAGAAACATTTAAATGTAAGTTTTTTTTTTTCCTTGTACTTAAGATTATATATATATATTATAAGTGTTCAGTGAAGTAAGAGCTGATTCCTATGCCATTGCTTAGCCATAATTTTACCTGTGTGTCTCTCTTCTGTTTTATGAAAACACATGGTTCAAAAGTATTCAAATTTCAAATGTCAGTAGTGTGTTGGTTTTGTCAGTTCCTCATTTTTTGGCTTGGCTGGGTGTTACAGTACTTGTAGTATTCCTGGTTCTGATTTTCAGATGTCAGCGTCTCCTTCAAGTTATTAACACACTCAATCCCTGCCCATCTCCCCCTTCTACTTCCAGTGCCCTCAAGTTTGTTCTTGATAGTTGGTTGCATTCTTATTTAAGATAGTACATCAGAAATAAGCTGTGGATCTTTAAAGAAACATAGGTGCCAGGTCATATCCTTGGACAGCCTGTCAAGTAGAGCCCAGCTTTTAGGTCTGGCCAATGCCAGACACCTGTATTTGCATATATAGTTCTTACATATTTTCCAGTTGAGAATCAGTGTTATTGAGTTAAAAATGGTGTCAACTTTCTGGGTAATTTATTTTTAAAAAGAGAACTGAAAAAAGAATCACATCAAGCTTTAGTGTGGGCTACCTGGCACTTAGCCTTCATTAAATACTATAGTTGCCATGATAGAATAAAAAGCTGAAATTCTTACACTCACTCCCTTTAGTTTGGTTCTTTATTTGCTATAGAGTGATAATTTCTATACTTGTCTATACATTTAAAATTGGTGAGTCATTGATCTGAGATATTCATATAACATAATGTATATATATTTTCATATAATTCTCACACTGTAGAACATTCTCAAGGACTAAAAATACATCTATAAAAGTCTGTTGTATGTTTGAGGCTTTCTTAAAGGCTTTCACAGAATGTATAACATAAAAATGGAATTATTTTATTTGGGATCTAGCATCTCTGGATATTTATAGCTTTTGACTGTAAACACAGGCACCTGTGAATGTAAGGCTATAATTTCATTGAGAATATTTGATTTAATAAAAAAAGAAAATGAGAACTGAATAACTCACAGGATTTTAAGACAAAGCTATCTCTTACAGGTGTTTCATGCAATCGGCTTGGTCAGCATTCATGTCTTCGTTGTAAGGTATGCTTATATGTTTTTTGTCTTTTTTTAGGATTTAATTTTGAATCCCTATTTTGTTTCCATGTGCAATAGGCTTATTTATACCTATAGTCAGCAGTTGAGACCTAAAATTACACAGCTTAATGTTTGAGGTTCTGGAATTAAAGTTGAGAAAGCTTAAGTGGCCTTTCTTGGTTATCCAATTTGCTCTAGTATAGCTGCTACTAGTTAGTGTCTCCAGAGTTCTCTATCAGTGTTTATTTTATTTATTTATTTATTTATTTTTTTTTGTCTTTTTGAGACAGGGTCTCAGTATGCAGTTCAGGCTGGCCTTGAGCTCACTTTTGTAGCCGAGGCTGGTCTCGAACTCACACCGATCCTCCTGCCTCAGCCTCCCGAGTGCTGGGATTACAGGCGTGCGCCACCACGCCCGGCTCTATCAGTGTTTATTACACGCTATGTTTATGGAGAACATTCTGAACAAAGTGTTAGGAGCATATTTTAAGTAGTTTTAAAGTGTATCTTTTTAGAGGAGTCTGAGCAGAGTGAAAATTTTTCTTCATGTTCTGATTTTTGAGGCTATCTTCAGCGTTCTGGGGTCACATGTCATTAAACAGATGTACTCAGCTCCCTTACTCCCAAACATTTCCCTGGGTCTTGAATCCCCCAGTCTCTTTTTCTGTCCCAACCACCATGGGTGTGGTGAAGGTGTTGGTCTCTCAGGCTGTAGACACTGCCTGTGTCTGTCTGGCTTCCTTTGGCTACATCCCCAAAGAGATAAAAATCGTGACTGTGGCTGGTCCTGGCGAAGTTCTGAATTGCTAGGCCACAACCAACTAGATCTTTAAATCGTGAGAAATACTAAATGCTAATATTTTAAAAACTAGCTACTTATTTTCTACTTCATGTATGTAGGCTTGTTTCTGTGACGAACATACAAGAAGCAAGGTGTTTAAGCAGGAAAAAGGAAAGCAGCCTCCTTGCCCTAAATGTGGACATGAAACTCAGGAGACAAAGGATCTTAGCATGTCAAGTAAGCCTGCCATGCCAGGAGTAATTTGCTTTCAGCTTAGACAGAATTTATTTTTCTTCTCTTTATCATAAATTCTTTTTTAATTTTTTGAGAAGCTCAATGTCTTCTCTTAAATCTTAGTAATGAAAGTATAATGGTTCAGTTTACTTTTTTTTTATTTCTCATCCTTCACTATTTTTTTATTATTATTTAAATTTAACAATGGTTATATTACATATTTTCATCAGGTTTAACTTTGGAAAAGCGCCAACATTAATTTTGATATTTAGTACAAGGAAATACTTATAATTTGGGATTGAAAAAAGGACTTTTTTATTTTGTTAGGCTTTGTTATAAAACAATTGAATACATCCCTAATGTTGAAGTGGTGATGATTTTTAATAATTAGAAGTTGGATTCATTCTGAGCTCCTCTTCAGGTGTGTAGTGTTAGAACACAGTACTTGTGATAGAACACATCAGCTGTTCGTATGGAAAACTGTTTCGTGGTTATTACAGAATTTTTTTTAGCAAGGAATAGGACTGCTCTATGCATAATTATAGCAATGCAGCTAATACATTGTTAAAGAGAAGCTTGTCTATACTGAGCATGTCAGAAGGAAAGCGTAGCTCTAAGTGACTGACAGTGTCTCTTCTAATCAGAAATAAAGTGGCACAGAGATGTGAGTGGTGATTTTGTTGATCTGCACAAAACTTTCAGTACTAATGCAGAAGAAATGAAAGATAATTTTTAAACTTTTCTACATTTAATAAAATGACCCTATAATCATTGTTGCTTGTGCCTACTGATTCATTTCATACAAAGTTTAAAAAACTAATGGGCTATCTTTTCTTTGTAGTCAGTGAAGTTCTTGTACTTTTATTTATTATAGAAGAAAACAAGAATATCTACATTGGCATTAACAGAATGCTGTGGGCCTGTCTTTGTAGCACGCTCCCTGAAGTTTGGCAGGCAGGCTGGAACCGAAGAGGGGGATGGAGCTTCTGGGTATGACGCTTATTGGAAGAACCTTGCAGCTGACAAGTACAGTGATGCTGTCTGCCAGGAGGAGGAGGAGGAGGAGGAAGAGGAGGATGATGAAGAAGAGGACGGTGCAAAGGACTCAGATGCTGAGTCCTCAGACTTGTTTGCTAATTTGAACTTAGGAAGGACCTATGCCAGTGGCTATGCCCACTTCGAGGAGCAGGAGAACTAGGTGAGCTGCCTACCTGCCCTTGGTGGCCGCTGGTGGGAGGAACAGGAAATGCATCTTTACGAATCATGTGTGGGCTTTCAGAAGTACCCTCAGCTAGGCCTCGTGCCAAAGACTAGTCACATGATGCCCGGGAGTAGGGCATAGTGTTTTTAAAAGCTTTTAGCATAAGAGAATGCACTTCAAACGTAGGATTTTATTGGTCTGCACAAATATATTGTGGATTGAAGCATAACTGATTTTAGTAATTTGGTAGGTTTTGGCAATTAGATACATATGTATAGGGCAAAGGGGCAGATTGGTAATATATTTATTTGGAATTACCAAATTTATTAAAAAGCATTGCTTAGAGATTGTTTGATTTTATAAAATGTAATGGATAAAATGATTTGCTGTTTTTTGTTTCTCCACAGAATGAAAGTTGTATGTTGTTCCACCCTAAATTCATTACATACTGCTGGTAAGCAGCCGTTCATATTTGTAATAGTTGACACATTCATTTCTTCATAACAAATGTCCTGAACAGAACTTATTTTTAAAGCTTAAATGTATTGACAAAGGTGACCAACTAGCTGTTTTTCAGAGACACAGTAACAAGTTAGTATTTCTTTTTGAATAAATCTAGTACTATTTCACTACTTGCAACATTGTATTTCTCTTTCTTAAAATTTATTTTGTGTTTCAGTGCTTTTCTATAAACCATTTGCTTTATTTATTTATTTATTTACTTTTTGTTTTGCCTGTTAGGGAGTAGGTAGCAGAGACGTACGTAGAGACCCAAAACGTAGTTGTCTGGAAGCTATCATTGGCGGCAGAACTCCCAGGTTACAGCTGACATTACCTGAAGTGGGATCCTGTGAGGAGAAAGGAAACACTGCCTGACTGGCTTTCCAGCTATGGGGAGAATAGCTGAGCGGCTGTGCTATCCCATTCCTGTTCTAGAGTCCCAGTGAGCAGCTGAGGGCAGTCCAGGCAGTGGAGCACCAGGTGTGAAAGCCAGAGTGCCTTTGTCTGGAAAAAAGGTTTTCCTGTCTTACAGCTGGAGGGCTAAGAAACTGAGGGCCAACATCACAGCTTCCTAACCTCTAGTGGACAGACTTCAGAGGTGGCTGACCAGCCAGGAGAGAGGTGTCATGCCCGGGTCAGGCACCGTTGGAGAAAACCTGAGAACTAAAGAGATGGGCATATCACATGAGTGCTCCTGAAGGCCTGCATGGCACCCGGCCATCTCAGGGCAAGCATACTGCATAACTGCAAAGGGTTTTTTGCCTAGGCAGCATGGGCCCCTTTCAGGACTTTCCTTTTTTCTATGGCTCAAAGTAATTAAGGTTGAGTAAAGCTAAGTGAGATCCCATAACTGAAGCAACAGACTATGCCACAGAGGAATGAGAGGACACAGGTAGCTACTGGGAAAAGCTGAAGGAAGGTGCCTGGGGCTGGAATCAGTTGCATCTAGAGCAGTGATGGCAAACCTTTTAGAGACCTTGAGCCAGACTGCAACCATAAATCCACTTATTGCACACTGCCAAAACTGCAATTAGAACCAAGTACTCACGTTTTAGGCATTTTAATTAATTAATTTTGTACTTGAGGTTAGGATCTAATTTAGGAAAAAACCACCCACCTTTGAACATCTTTCATCTGAAAAATAGTAAAGTGCATGCCATCGGTCAGTGGCCTAGACAATGAAAATAGAGAGAGTTCAATGGTAGTCCCCTCACTGGGTCACTGGATCATGGGATCAAAGCTATCCTAAGTCATAGGGTTTATCACCCTGGCAAAGATGGTGGGAGATGGCTTTTAGAAGCATGGAGAAAGTAATGGCCCCTTGTGAGCCAGGCTTGCTGTGACTGACGGAGGAAAGCAGTGAAAGCCTGAGAGCAGTGCGTGTGCTAGGGTGGAGAG
>PVJA010007680.1:56065-67641 GCA_004027025.1 Myocastor coypus
TTTTTTCTTGTTTCACAACCTTTGTTTATTCACTCATTTTTATGGCTGACACAACCCACCCCGAGGGCAGGGGTGGCGCAGCATGTGGTGCTGGGGATCGAACCGTGGTCCCTGAAGCCGCCCAAGCTTCCCCAAGTAGGCGCTTTAGACCACTGAGCCATCCCGCCGGGGCCCCCCTTCAACACTTCTTCCCCTCCTGATTTACAAAGGCTTCGCTTCCATGTTTTCCTTTTACCCTTCTCCTTCCCTCTTTTGGCTCTCCCTCCTCCCTAGTTCCCCTTCCCATTTGAATATTTTCTTCCTCTTTCACAATGGAAGAGTCACCTTAGATCTTAAAACACTTTGGCATGTTTTGTGACTATGGGCTCAAATACAGTGACATAAAAAAGTTATTATTTCCAAGTGAAACTTAGGTACTTACAGAGTTTACTATAAAGAATTATACTTATTAGTAATTTGTTATATATACATAATGGTAATATTCACCATAGGGAATCTGTACATGGCACATCTTGCTGCTTCCTTTTTCCCATCTCCCTCTTCTCCCTCTATTTGTTAATTAAACAAGTGGGGTGCAGAAAATTTGTAGCAATGCAATTTTTCAGAGAGAGGGGGTAGAAGATGAACAAATTTGAGGCTTCCACTCCATTAGCCTTTTTCCTAATGGTTTATACTGGTGAAAAAATTTATACTGATGGATGAGATGTGAAATTTGATCATCTCTGACACACCAGGCCAAAATTTTTAAATAAAAATTGCTGAGTCATCATTATTAGTCCTCTAGGTCGTTATCATTGGTTCTCCAGGTCATTATCATTAGTCCTCCAGGTGGCTATTGTATTCCTTTGCTGGTTGTCTTTCTTCAAAGTTGCTGCTAAGTCTTTTCTAGACTGACAAGGACTAAGTCATGGGTGAGTTCTCACGGCAAAATGCAGATTGGAAAAGTGAGATTTCACTATGGTGCAATTTCTCTGGGCTCACTGGATGCTGAGAATACTACACTTGAGTTAATATAAGAGAATGGGGACAGTTTACACCCCCTTGAACTATTTTCATATCAAGATTTCAACAGTCCTGAAGGATAATTGTGGATTTCCAGGAGATACATGTTAAATGGGGATAGGTCATTTTGAACAAGGCTTACGAACTCAACAGTTATAAAAATCAGTTATAAATAGCAGCCGACTTTGTCTTTAAAAAGCCTGTGAAATTGTGAAGTAAAAATTTTGACATGGCCCAAGTGAGAAAATGACAACTGTAGAATTGCAATGATAAGTATATATAAGACATGTATTATTATATGTCAAATCTATGTAACTATTTGTATATAAATATCTATCTTGATATCTGTGTATCTATTTGATACATAGCTCTCTGGAACTCCTTCTTCTACAAATTTTATCTAAAAGGTTTTGCATTTACCTGATTTCAGCTGTTCTTGGCCTTTAAGTGAAAAAAAAAAAGTACAATGACAGGAGGCACAGAGTTTTGACATGTAAGTGTCTGATGCCAAGAGTGGTGTTTGAGCTGGTGGGTGTGTCATAGTCCTGTGAGCGCCTCAGGTTGTCTTTGCTCATAAGTACAGTATTTCTCTTTTTAAAAAAGAGATGTTGTCCTTAATGCTATTGGACAATCATAATAAAAATAAAAGGATGACTGCTATTGAAGCCTTACTTGCCTAGAAACTCTTGCTGTTGGATAAAAGGGATAGTTTAAAGAAAGTATTTCACCTTTGTATTTCACTCAGGAATGCCACCCAGGCCTCTCAATCCAGCTTTGAACTTGAATCTAAAGAAAATGTTTGATCTTCTTTGTCTTTCAACCTGGCAAACTACCCTCCTGCTTTGAAATGTACTTTTTGTTTTATGTGTGCTTGCCAATGTGTTTTAGAAATGTAAGGCTCTTGGGGATAAGAAATGAGCCTTTTTTTGTTTCTCCTTTGAATAGTCTAATAAATGTCTCTCTCGCCATGTTGCGATTCCAAGATATTATCCATTGTATTTATTCTTACAGTAGTTCAGAGGTAACGGTGGGTAGTACTGGATTTAGCTTCTCCACGGGGAGGATCTAAAAAATAAGGACACTTAAAGATAACATTTCATTTTTTTTTTTTTTTTTTTGTGATGGCTGAGGTAATTGTGCTACTAATTTCTATTGGCCCACTGAAGGGAACAATTAGTGATCATATTGTGTTGGGTATTTGTCCCAGCAACAAGTAAAAATTAACTAACACAGTAAGTAATAGCATAGTTGTGTGTAGTTCAAATAAATGCATTTGCATATCACTTATACAACACTGAAACATTAAATGATAAAATCACATCCTGCCCCACCAGGATTTTTGTCATTTATTCAGTTTTCAAAAAATTCCTGTCACCTCAGCATTTCAACGTCCTTAAGGACCAAAGTATGTGACTGCAGTGACCTTCATTTATACTTCAACTAAGAGCTAAATCTAGAATTAGAAAACATGGGACCCATGGCACCTACTGCAGCTTATTAGCAAACTCTGCATTAGCAACTGTATCACAGGGATGGACTTTTAAAAAAATGGTATTGCTTTGCTTTTAACAAAAATTAAAGGTAACCTCATTTTGAGTGGATGTAGAGGGGTAAGGAAGCCCAGCCTGGTTGTGGGGGAGACAGTGGAGCAGAAAGGAAGGCTGCGAATCCCAAGGTACGGGGGCTAGGAGGGGGCTGGACCTCGATGCCTATGGCAGAATTGGCTGGTGGAGCAGGCGACACAGGCCAGCCTTAGATGGTGGGAGCACAGCACTTGAGTCTACAGAGTCACTGCCCCTCCACCATTTGCGCCAGGCTGGTCCCTGTACGCCCTCCTTTGCTGCCTTTGCTCATTCCTCGGTGGTCTGGAGAGATCTCCATGCTGCCACATCCAAGGAGCAGCTTTCTGTACACAGGTGGCCCCCGCTTTCCCTGTCTGACTGAACCTTTAGGCCCCACGGATGCGCATGGCTTGGCTTCGCCTTCCTTCTCCCTGGCCACCCCTTCTTAGTAGCCTATGCTGTTTCCTCTATTGTCCAGTTTACGTACTGCAGCTAAACGTACATAAATGTGTAACTGCACATCCCTCCTACCTGCTCATGTGTGAGGTCAAGGACTGAAGTCTCTTTCACATCTAAGCCGACTTCTAAGTACCTCTTACACTCAGCTGGCTTTGTAGCCCTTCTCTTGAAAGTCAGGTTCCAAAAGTCCCACCTGTGACTGCAACAGGCTCTGAAAGGGGGGGGGGTCGTCTAGCTATAACCCCAATCAGTGAGAAAATTCAGAGAAATAAATGTTTAAAATTGTAACATCTGAAATACGTACACTTTTAGGGATAGAGGTGAACTAACTAACCTTTTGCTTACATGTTAATTGATTATACATACTAATAACCATATGTAACAAAATATTAATATAGAGTTATTCCTCCCTTTTCAGTTTATGAAATAATTTTAAGCCATTGTCTTCACTAAGTTTTTTTTTTTTTTTTTTTTTAATGTATTTGGTACAGGGTCTCACCTTGAACTTGGTCCTCCAGTTTTCAGCCTTCCCAGCCTCCTGTGTGCCACCATGCTGGGTCTCAGTGACCAAGTCAGCACACCTGGGCATGGGGCCAAGCATGGCATGTGGTGCTAGGGATAGAATCCTGGTCCCTGCACTTGTCTAAGCAGGTGTTCAGTCTGCTGACCTATCTCTCTGGCTCTTCACTAAATTTTTGATTCATCCTTTTGCAATTTTGTATGCTATTACTGCAGAAAATTCTATCTCTCATTCCAAGTCTTTGTTATGCAACATTAAGACAATGAGTTTTTCATTTTCCTACGGGTGCATATTTGTGACCTCTAAATGTAATTATTATCTCTGAGTAATTTTAGTAGTTCCCTTGAGATACATAGCAAATGTAATTATGTCAGATCTTCTGAAGTAATATTTATATCTGAGTTTACCTTTTCACTCTCATCTGTGGGAAATGGTTTCTCAGGATGCAGTTGACTGGTCTTATTTGCCTTTGTTTTACCTAAACCCTACTTTGATTTTTCAAAGCTATATGTTTGAACAGAAAACTTGGGAAACCACTGAGTTATAGGATCTTATAGAACAGTCTCTGTTATGTCCTAAGTCCTCACTGACCTTGAATGGATAGTGCTAAAATATTGGCTATCCTTGTAGCCCTTCTTTTTCTCCAATTTTTGGTCTGTAAACATATTTTTAACCCTCCAGAAGAAAAGCTTAGTGATACTATTACTTTATACCATAGGTACTTGAGCTTAATATCACTTTTTCTGAATATGAAACATCTTACACTTAACTTGGAATCGATATTTTTCCATCAATCATTGATATCCTAATAAATCCCTATACAATGTGTTAAAAGCAGTTACAAATTTTTACACAGGAATTTAGAAATCTAAGCCAATACAAACTTTTAGCCTGTCAATCCTTCGGTATTTTTCCTAGTCTCTTACTCTCATTTAACACCATTTTTGCTTTCTTGTAAACCAGCCATTTACTTGAGAGAATATAGCCATAACTAAAATTACATTAGAAGCAGCACACATCTAAAAGATCAGAATTACAGGCATTCTATGCATAGTTTTATTTTATTTTATTTTATTTATTATTATTTAAATTTAACAATGTTTGTATTATATATTTTCATCATCAGATCAGTTTAGATTAATATATATAGGTATATAAGATTGATCAAATAATTAAACATTAACACTTTCAATAAACATTACTTTTTTTTTTTCTTCTCCCCTTTCTTTTTTTAACAGTTGACACATTGCATATTGTCCTCACAATAGTTCCACAGAGCACAGTGTGTGGGCATGACCCTCTATGCATAGTTTTAATGTTACATATTGCTATCCTCAGTGTGATAAACCTTTTGGAGGTTCTTAGGACCACTATCTAATTCATCCTGTGCTTGGTTTTGCTCCTTCCATGTTTGCTATGTTGAAGATATACAGTGTACATAAGGAGAGTCACCTAGAGAGAAAATATTCTCCCAGGCTTTCACAGAGAGCAAATTGGTCAAGCAATGGCCATGACTTATCCAGATGGCTGACACTGACAAAAGTTCTACAAAGTCAAAGTAAAACCTGAGGGGATTTGACTGACCTTGGGAGATACAAAAGTTCCATGTTTTGTTACATAAGTTTTGCTTTAACTTGCCCTTAACCACCCAGCAGAAAAGTTTAACCATGAGGCATAAAAGGTAAAGCTAGATTAGTATGCCGAGCTGTAAAAGACTTAAATCAACAGCTTCCATCATTGCCAGTTTTGCCAATAACCCATTACAATTATGGAACATTGGATTATGTATACAACTGCTTTCTCTTAGTTCAGTGAGAAGAAATTTTTTTGTACCAATAATGATTAGAAACATTATCACGTCTACACCCTATGCTCTGTATAACTGCTAGGAGGACAATAATAGCATTGTATCAAATACTGGAAATGTACTGCTAATGTGTTTTGAAACTGTCACATTGTTGTTTCTTATTAAATGCAATAAAAAATAAAAAAAGAAATTTTAATGAACTGTAAATGCTGCTCTTTAATAAAATAGTTGTGACCATAACAGCCAGATATCACAAAGTCATCTCAAAATCAAGTACGATGAACATCTTAGAGAAACCTTGTGAGCAACATGCATGTGTTGTGTAATAAAAGTCTTCCGTGTGTGTCTGGGGCTTACTATAGAATTGACTTCATTTCCTCACACTTTTCTTTACCTTTCTATATCTACTTTAAAATTCATCTAAGTTCTATGTGTCTTTCTTATTTCTGAGGGTTTACTTATGTGCTTAAAAAACATTAGTAAAGAAAGTAAACAATTACTTTATGAGGAAAACAATTATGGGTCCTCTTTTATAACTCCACTTTATTATACCCTGGGAAGTACCAAAATGATATTATTGTAATGTGAAGGTTGTTTTGTTTGAGGTTTTCAAAAAATTACTTTGTATTGTCCTTTTATTAGCTTCCAAACAATATTTTTTTACCTATAAAAATAAGCTATATGTTAATCTGAGTTTTTGATGTCCTTGAGTTCTATTTGTTATTTTTCTCAAAGAAGTATAATATTAGGAAACACTGGGATTATTTAGCATATTGTCATTTTCTTCTTAAAGTTGAGTTTAAAATTCTGGTGTGTACAGCAAATTTTAACAACCTCTTCTTAAGGTCTTTTTGAAAATACAGACTCTTCCTCTGTGTGTTCTCCGCTGTCATGTGCTGGCCCTTCCTTCCCAGAGGCACCACCCAGAGAGCAGTTCTGCACACCTCCAGCTCACAGAGGCCATGTCTGCCTTGGCCTGTGCCCATGCCCTTTTTTTCTGAGCAGAATCCAAGTTCTTCTGACTGTAGGAAGATGGGCTCTTTTTGGGTAATTGAAGTTTTACCGTAATTTTAACCCCCTTAGGTCAATATCTCTTGTCTGCCTCACTTAAACATGCCCTTGTCACTTTCTACCATTTCCAGCTATTCAAGTTCTGTCTTCTGCACTTACCAGTGCTTTCATTTTTGATGCTCACTACGTGTCTTCTCCAGTAATACACACACAAGCATGCCTATTATGTTTAGTATTAGGTTGCTAGGACTTCTGGAGTGTGATAGGTAAAAAGTGTTTATTTTTTTTTAAAATAACATTCAGCATCTAACCTAGCCTTGAAAATGGGTGTGAAACTCTCCATCTGTAAACACCACTAGGCATCTGTCCAGTGCTCTTTGTTCTAAGGCCGCTATGACAGAGACCACCACTTTTGATGTCTCAAAGGGCAGCCTAAGGGCCTAGGAAATATTATTCAAAGGGCGCATTTCTGTATGACTTTTAGTTCTTCCCACAAATATTGTATTTATTAACACACTAATTTTTAATAACATTTCTTTTAAGAAATTACTCATATTTCTTTAAACATTTTAAACTATATTTGTGTATCATCAATGTTTGATTTCTTATACAAGTATTTCAATGACTCACTAACCAAACCTTCCTAAGTGCTTAATCAATTCTTACAATTCTAATAAATTAAATTTACAGAGATGCTGAGTCTTATGCTTGCTGAAATATTGTTATTGTTCATAAACCTAGTAAAACTTTAATTAAAATCACAAGCCCAAAGCAACTATAATATATATATATATATATATATATATATATATATATATAATTACAAAATTAAAGAAGAAATACTCAAGTATAAAATATTTTAATGCATATATTTTTCCTTCACACAAAATACTAACATCATAGGCTTTTTTATTTCATATTTTCAAATTTATTCTCTTTGAGGCTGAGACTGTAATTGCATTATCCATACAGTTTGGGGTCATCCCCCCAAGTGATTTGTAAGATTAATTTCTCTGCTAACACAGTTTGTGCTGCATGGAAGATTCTATGCTGTGAATATGAGAGGTAAACCTTTTTCTTTTACATCATCACCTGTCTGTCCAGACTCTGAGGCCGGGATATGAATGACTTCAGATGCTGGAGGTTTGAAAATCTTGTTTCTCTGGATTATGTACCTCCCACATCTGATGGATTTGCTAACCCCTAGCAGCACTTACAGCCAACTTTCTTCTCTGCAAGAGATGGAACTTTTTTTTATCTGATTTCTGAGATATTTAATTGTCATCTGATTGGATCCTGAATATATTTTAAATGTTTCACTCACTTTAAAAAAATTATTTCAAGATTATGTTAAAGACATCATTACAAAGCAAAAATTGGAAGATAACATCAACCTTCCCTGATTAAAATAATGTCACTTCTCTTGTTAAATTAAAAAATGTTGTTGATGATTTTTAAAAACAGTACAGAATTCTTTATTCAAGGGAGGGGCTACTAATTTTTTTTAATAAGGTAGAGAGATTAGACTAAACACTAATACAGTAAGAAGTAGGGATTTATAGTAAAAAAGCAGTTCAGGGGTCAATGGTTGGAAAAATATTGAAAGAAAATAATAGAGAACTCTGGTTAAACCAACATGCTAGCAATGTGGTGGAAGTAGGCCAAAACGATTGGACATCACATGGGGGATACTGAGTCAGGGATTGAGGGTGATCACGTATATTGGGTGAGGGTTTCTGATTAAATGGACTCAACAGGATTCTTACTAGATCTGGACTTCAAAAGGAAAGATGAAGAGCCCAGTCTGGGATAATGGAAAAGAATTTGGTGAAGGAAAGAATTTGTTTTTAAACTTTAATTTTGTAATTGCAAGATCATGCTAATGAGATTACCACAAAGCGATAACCTGAAACTAGACAGGCCTTTGTGGCTCAGCCTTCTCCACACCGGTGTGGCTACAGTTCTTACTCTACCCGTGCCTCACATTAATGTCAGGCTCTGTGTCTGCTGTCATCACCTCAGTTCAGCTGGGATTTTTATTTCACTTGGGCTCTGGCATGACTCCACCGCCTTCTAATCCCACTCTGCACTGCACACATCTGTGCTAGCATTTTTCACTAAGTGCAACTCTATTCATATCACGCTGCTTAAAACTCTTAGCTGTTAACTGCCAGGATCAAATTGAAACATTTTCCTTGATAGTCTCACCCATCTGCCCATAATCCATTTATTCTCCCACCCATTCAAATTCATCAAATTTATAGTTTATTGTTTCTGCCCTTGCCTGCACACCCATCTTTTCTTTCCTGTTCCTATTTATAGGGCTAACTTACCTGAGTGTTCCTACCCTGAATCTCCTCTTGGCACACTTACCTTATCCTCAACTACACTGTTGCCGCTCATGCCTCCTTAGCTCTGGTCCAAACGTTTCTCTTGTCTGAAATGTTTCCCCTCAGCCTCTGGATTACTTTGTATTCACTGAAATAATTTCAACCAAGCCCACTTACTCTGAGGTGTCTCATGACCAATTTCCTCATCTGATATTAGTGCAGACTTTTCTAATTCTCCATAGACCTTCATGCATGGTTGTGTATATGGCATATGTGTCTTGTAATTCAGGATTTACAGTTTATCTCATTGAATGGAATTTTCATTTTTATTTTTATTTCTCCAGGACATATTAAGAATCCCCCTAAATTTTTACATGAATGAATACATAAATAACTGACCAAGTAAAAGATGCTCATTTTTCAGAATAAGTGTGCTTGATCAATAATCCCTTTCACAGTTTTATCACAGGTGGTAGCTTGACACTCCAAGAAATTCATCTTTGGGGAGGGCTTAGGTATGGCCTCAATCTCTTACCTGAGAAGAGCTCTGGTGGCTGTCTTCCTCTAAACCATCCCCTAAAGTAACTGTTGTCTTGACTTTTACAATAATCAAAAAATAATTTTATTATCCCAATGTGAATATCTAGATGGTATATTTTGGATCTGTCCTTTTCAAAACCTGATATATCTCCCCAATGCCCTTATAGGGTCCTTGTCCATTCCATCTCATTAACTGATAACTTATTGTTGGAAGAATTCTCACCAAGTAATATGATAGAATTTCTTATAGTCTCAGTTTTTCTGGTTTCATATCCTTGATGAATTTCCCTTTTTTCAGTGTCCTAAAAATGTCCCCAAATTGTCAGCTGTACCCCAAGGCTTGATCAGTGTCATGAGACTATAGGTGGTTTCATCTTCTCTCTTCAGGAAGCACACAGTTTCTGGTTTTCTCTCCTTTGGTGACATTAGTAACCATTGATATATGTGACTTGGATCTATTAATTTATTGAAAGTTGCAATCATTTCTCTTGAACAGTGCCAGAAAGAGATATTTCCTTCTTTTACTATAGCTTACCCAGTGGCATAGCTCATGAGAAAGGCATGATAATTCTTCTTTCTTAATATACTTAGTACAAGGGCTACAGGAGCCATAGAGTCTCATTACACAGATTGGACTTACAGTATCCTCCTGTTCTTCAGCCTCCTGAGCACTGGCTTTGTAGGTGTATGCCACCCAGTCTCAATCACCATCTCAGCATGCCCTGAGGGTTCAGGGCCAGTAAGGCATGCCTGAGATTGAACTCTGGTCCCTACATCTGCCTAAGCAGGAGCTTTATTCCACTGAGCCATCTAGCTGGCCCTAGTTATGATAACTTCTTGATTCTATTATTTTCTAGTCTTTTTTTTTTTTTTTTTAGTGGCCAGCTCAGCCTGCCCTGGGGATGGGGCTGATGCAGCATGTGCTGCTGGGGATCAATCTTCAGTCGCTGTGGTTGCCTAAGCTTGTCTAAGCAGGAGCTTTAGACTGCTGAGCCATCTTGCCAGCCCTATTTTCTAGTCTTTGAAACTGCTGATTCATTGACATTATACATTAACATGAACTTTGGCTTGGTTTTTTAAAAACTATGACTGTGAAATTTGGAATTTAAACATGCTGCAGGCTTTAATCTCCTGCATCTCTTATTCTTAATTGAGCTCATATTGAGTTATCTTAGCCCAGTGAGACACTCTTCAGTTTAGCTCCTGAGTCCTTTGGTCCGATCCTAGTTGACCTGGACAACTCCTCACTGTGTGGAATGGTGATACTCAGAAGGCTTTAGCAAGCTCATTTCCTATCTTAGATCTAGGACAGTGAGTTCTTCAACAAACCTCCTGTAGCAAGAAATTATGTTTTTAAACCACAATTTAGATGCTTAGAAACAATATAAAAATATTATTTCTAGCTATGGCCATCTCTATTTTTCAAAGAGCTTCTTTCCAGAATGTTCATTGTTAGGCATAGTGGAATTGGTTAGAAGGGTTCTATACTCATTACTTGAGTTAGCTGAAAGCTACTAGGAAAATTACATTTCATTTCTGTCTATTTCTAGAATAAAAGGCATTTAAGAGCACCACATTTTCTACATCTATCTTTAAGGTCATTACCAACCTCTGCAGTGAGAAACCAGCAAGATCAGAGTGAATTTAATGAACACAATACCCCAGGTCTATCTTAAAGGGTGTCTCTCTATTTTATGCTGGGGATAGGACCAGGCCCCTGGACATGCTGAGCACCTACTCTATCAAGAAGCTATGTCCTGTGTTCCTAGAGGCTGTTGTAAAACCTGCAGGGCTGTGCTCTAAGCAATCCTTTTCTTCTGAAAGCCTCAGGATGGTGGTTCTTTAAGAAGAACCCTCATAAAAATTTGAATCAAATATACAGTGCACAGAAGTGCAAGTGTTTGGTTTATTACTGCACAAGTTCAAACAAAACAATTAGTGATTCCATAATTATTTCACTGTGCTTTTTACTAAATTGATTTAAAGACACGAAACTGCACCGCTGGGAGCTGAGCCTGCGCACCCGCCGCGGCCCAAGCTCCAGCACTGAACCCATCAAATAGCCCGTTTGGCAACAGATCCGGTCCACGAGCCTACCAGGGCTACTCAATCCCAAAGCTCCACCTCCACCTACAGACCACATCCGCCAGGATTCACAAAAGCTAGCAGCCAGAGCCCCAACACAAGAGTCAGGAACCTCTGTAGAAGAACCACCTTGGAGTCTCCAGACCAAACACCCATAGACACAGCATAACATCACCAAAGTGCAGAGGTCACTTCCATACAAAATGATAACAACAAGGAGTAGGAGGCAATCTCAGGACCCGTGCCCACCCAAACCAAAT
>PVJA010007681.1:0-67489 GCA_004027025.1 Myocastor coypus
ATTGAATAGAGTAAGACTCATACCACAGAATTATTCACATCAGGGGTCTTTGGAAGGAATGTGCCATGACAGTTCCTTTTCAAATATGCAAGGCTCTTTTACTTTCAGAATCCTTACACACAATGCTTAAATTCTTGTTAAGAAAATATTCATGGAAATAGGAATAACGTGTCATGGTTATTCTATAGATGCATGGCTTGAACTCACACCGATCCTCCTGCCTCAGCCTCCCGAGTGCTGGGATTACAGGCGTGTGCCACCACGCCCGGCTTTAATCACAGAAGATTGTAGCAGAGCAGACAACAAGCTGTCCACAGGGCTCAGTGCCAAGGAGAGATTAGGACTTGCGGGAATGGGACCGGGGAGTGAATGGGGCCGGTGATACCATCAGCACGTGGGACCCTGAGAGAGGGCAGTAGTAAGTGGCAGTGGTGACACTGGGCAGTGAGGCGGAGTGTCTGTGCCCACCGCCCTGGGGACACTGAGGGCCGGTGGGCCTGACTTCATATGTGACCTTCACATCCCGGGACTTGCTGGGCACAGGGGCTTCCACAGAGGGTTGACCCTGCCTGTCCCTGAGGTGGCTGGGTAGCTGGAGGACTGGAAAGGAGGTGCCTGCTCCCAGGGACCCTTCTCCCAGGGTTTTCTACCGAGCAGAATCTAACAGCAGGTCTCAGAGCATGGCCTCAGGCACTGGCTCCTGCCCCAGGACTGATCACAGCAAATGCCTCTGCAGCCCGCGGCCTCCGCAGTCCTGACCTGCAGAACCCTGAGAAAGCATCAGTGTCCACTGTGGAGGCTGGCCCAGCCCTCCTAAGTCCCCGGGGCCTTCTGTCAGCTCTTCAAGCCCACTGAACACATGAGCTTCGGAAGTGAGAGACTCGAGCTGCTGGCTGCCTGGGGAACTGAGAGCCAAGAGGTTAGTGACCAGCCCTGGGTAGCAAGGTGGCTGCAGGGGATAGAGAGCGAGAGGGAACCTCACAGTCGGCTATGGGGAGGGGAGGCCTGGGCCAGGCAGAGCAGAAAAGCCGGGGATTCGCAGGGCTGGCTTGGGAGTGGCAGCCCTCAGTGCTCATGTCCTGCACCCACAGCCTGGGCGCTCTGGCAGAGGCAGTGTCAGAACCCTGGCCATCTGGGGCTGAGCCGGGGCTCCCGGTGCTTCTTTTGTGGGCAACAAGGTCCACTGTGTCCTGGACTGGGGAGAGCCAAAAACAGAGGCTGCTCTCTAGTAGTGCCACAGGCCAGGCCCCAAGGCGGCAGGCAGAGCCCAGTACCTGGAAACTTGCGCCCGGCAGCATGCATGTTGGGTTTCCCAGTCAAAGAACACGGGGTGGGGAACCCAGATGGGATCCTGGTTCTGTCCCTGGGCTGTGGGAAGCTGCATGTGGGAAGCTGAAAGGCAAAGAGGGGATGTGATTGTGTCACGGGGCAGAAATCCAGGCATTCTAGTTGCTTTTCTGTTCTGGAAAGGCGGGGTGGGTGATGTCTGCCCCAGGGGTTCAGTGGCCAGGGCTTCAGAGGATCTGTCCTGAGAGAGGCCTTCCCAGATCCTAGATCTGCCACTCTCAGCTTTTCCTCTGTGTTACCCTCCCTCCCTCCTTTCTTTCTTTCTTTCTTCCTCTTGCTTCTAATTCTCCTCTCTCTCTCCAGCTCTTCTTCTCCTCCTCTTTCCCTCTCTCCTTCACTCCCTCTCTCCCTCCTAGAAAAATCTAAGATACTTCTTAAAAACCACATTGAGATATCATACACAATTGATAAAAGCCCCTCCACTAAGTGGGTGATTTTTGAAAGTAATTATAACTGTGAGTCACCACACAATCAAGGCACCTAACATCTCCTTTACTCCTTTGACACCTCACACCCCTTCGAGGTTCAATTCTTTCCTCCCACTTCCTGGCCATGGACCATCGTTAATCTGCTTTCTTGTCAAGGTAGCTTTGTCTTGCCTAGAATTTTCATCTATTGAATCACAAGCTCTACACTCTTCTGTATTTGTCACTTTCCCTTTACGGGGACAAAATGCATGACACCCACAGATTTAAGGACCAGGGGCTTATTTGGGTGAACAGTTTCAGTTCATGGTCAGCTGGATCCAGGGTGGAAACAGCATGGTGGAGAGAGGGGTGTGGTGGGGCTGCTCAGCCCTCCGCATCCAGGAAGCAGACAGAGGAGCAGCTGAGGGCCTGAGTGCACCCTGCCAGGTCCTCCTGCGAGGGACTCACCTCTTACTGGGGCCTACCACCTAAAATCAAGTCAACTCAACTGGTCCTATGAACCAATGACCTCCCTAAAGCCCTGCGTCTGAAGTCTAGGGACACTGCATATCTGAAGCATAGCAATAGATGATGTGAGGTGAAGTATAAGATTCTTTTCGTCATTGTCATTTTGCTTAAGGAGGATGGAGCTGCAAAAGATGGGATTTTTTTTTAAGGCCTTGAAAGCCAATCTCCTTTGCTTGATTGAATGTTGAAGTTTTGGGGTTTGAGGGCTCTTCTTCCATTTCCCTCTATAAACAGCCTCCTATGCCTGGTCTTCTGTCCTGTTATTGTGGTAGCTAAATTATCTTCTAGTTTTAGAAGTTTACAGGTAGAGAAGATATCCTGAGTTCTACCCACTGCCAGCTGGAGGGGTGATCCTGGACTATCCTTCCAGAGGGTGGAGAGATCCGAGCCAAGAAGGAGATGGTCATGGTGTTGGTGATGGTGGTGATGGTCATGGTGTTGGTGGTTTAATGGTGATGGTCCAGAGGAAAGGGCCCAGCTAAGCAGCAGCAATCAGAGCAATGCATTGTGAAGGTGAAGAAGGGACCACCAGCCCCGGAATGCAGTCAGCCTAGAATCTGGAAAGCGTTCTGAAATCTAAAATATGAAAACCGGCTAAAACAGGGCTCTTTCTCAGAGCCTGCAGGGTGTACCCCTACTGATCCTTTATCTGTAGCTTGGTGAAACTGATTTTAGATTTCTGACTTGTAAATGGATAGATGGCTCTAAATTGATTTCCATCATTTTGTGTTGTTTTAAAACTATTATTGGGGGCTGGGGAGATAGCTCAGTGGAATAAGTGCTTGCCTGGCAAGCACAAGGTCCTGAGTTTGATTCCTGGCACCACACACACACACACACACACACACACACACACACACACACACCACAAAGTTATCGAACTATTCTCTTGTAGCTGGGCATGGTAGCACATGCCTGTAATCCCAGCACTTGGGAGGCTGAGGCAGGAGGACTGGCATGAATTTGAGAGCAGCCTAGGCTACAAAAGTGAGCTCAAGGCCAGCCTGAACTGCATAGCAAGACTCTGTATGAACAATCGAACCCTAATATTCCAACACAGTTTTTAAAACAAGAAGAGTTTGTCTTTTTGGCCCATAACTTAGAAGTCATCAGAAACTAAAAGAGGATGATCAAAGAATGGAAAAGAGAACCTATAAATATATCTACTAATAAATGGGCAATGAATTTCAAAGAAATCATTTGGCAGAAACCAGCGTTTACAAGGCAGCCCGCATAATTACAGGTGGTATAAGATCCACTGGCTTTAGGAAAGGTAGAATAAGGTCTCTGCCTCGCCCCAAATACACTACAAATGTCAGATGATTTAAAGCCTTGAGTGTAAAAGAGCAATATTTAAAGTTTTTAGAAGAAAGCGATTGTGATATTGTGGCTGAGGTTTCCTTAAGGACAGGCAGAAGTTCAAATCCTCAAGGACTGGTGGCCAAGGCCTCCTCCATGTTGAATATGTGCCATGCTTCAGGCCCTGTCTCTCCACACCGCTGCCAGAGCCACCCACCTGACCATATCCGCCCCTGCTCCAGCCTCTGCAGGCTCTCTGGTGCCCCAGGATCGTGGTGACAGCCTGCCCATACCCTGCTGTGAGCTCCAGCCCTGCAGCCATAGTGCCCCCCCATGCTCCTGAGTGTGCCCCAGTGCAAACACCCCCTCTTCATCCCCTGAAGCCAGGCCTCTCATCTCACAGCTCTGAGTCTTCACATACATTCTTCCTCCTGCCTCGAGTGCCTTCCTTTTTCTTTTTTTGCAGAACCAGGAATTGAACTCAGGCCCTTGAGCTTACCAGACAAGTGCTTATTCTACTGAGCTATCTCCCTGATCCCTGGAATGCTTTTTTATATTTCTATATATTTTTTAAAAAATCTCATCTTTTAGAAACTCCTGGGGCTGGAGAGATATCTCAGTAGAATAAGCGCTTGCCTGGGACATGCAAGGGCCTGAGTTCAACCCTCAGTTCCACACACAAAAAGAGGCAAAAGTAGCAGAAGTGTACGAGGCTGGGGACTCTCAGTCTGTCTGTCTGGGGGCTGGTGACATAGCTCAGCAGTCTAAAGTGCCTGCTTAGGCAAACACAAGGATCATGGTTCAATCCCCAGCACCACATGCTGCGCCAGCTCCATCCCCAGGGCAGGCTGAGCTGGCTGTAACATACACAAATAGATAAAGTTAAAAAAGAAAGAAATATCAAAAACCTAATTAAAAAGAAAAAGAAACTCCTGTGCATCCTTCAACCCGAGATGTAGTCTTGTGAAGCATCCTTGGGTTGCTAAGAGATGGTTGCCTGGACGACAATAACTGTCATGACATCACTGCTACCAGCGCTTACCTGGCACTGACAAAGTTCTTGCTTCTGCTTCCACTATTGGGAGATCATGAACCAGGGCCAAGGCGGCCACCTGCCATCCCTAAAGGAGAGGATGGCTCTGCAGAAGACTGTCCTGGGGAGGGACATGTCATGTGACTGGACAAGGACTCGAGCCTTCTGAATCTTGGTTTCTGTGGAGTAGGGTAGTGAGCTCACCTCCTTAGAATCCTGTGAGACCTAAATGAAATTATGTGTGTGATGAGCCCATGGCTTAAATTAGGCTGATCCAAAAGCAGGCACTAAAACCAAGATGTAAATTGTGGGTCACTTGTAACTCAGGGAACACTGGTAGCGCGGGTGGAGAGAAAGCCAATGAAGAGTGCATTACTCAGGTAATTGCTGCTATGGGCATCTGAGGCTAAGTCTTGAGAAATGTATTAGTCAGCTTTCCATTACTATAACAAATGCCCAAGGTAGCCATCTTATAAAGAGAAAAAGTTTATCTTGTCTCAAAGTTTTAGAGGTTTCAGTCTGTGATTGGTCGACACCACTGTTTTGGAGCTGGGGTGGCACACCATGGCAGAAACATGTAGCACAGTGAAGTGGCTGGCTACATGTCAGGAAGGCTGAGGGAGTCAGACTGGGGTTCCACGGTTCCTTTCAAGGGTACATGCCCAATGACCTAAGGACCTCCTCTGAGTCACAAGCTGTTAACCTTTCCACAACCTCTCAAACTGGGATCCAAGCCCCTGACCTATGGACATGCAAGGGCCACTTAGATCCTAACTATTACAGGCAGGATGATGTAGAACATGCCGGAGCCATCTCACTTTCTGTGCTGACCATTTATTCTGCGACTCTTGTCCATCCCTAGTTGAGGCTTGTCTTGGTTACTTTTTGTTATTGTTGTTGCTGAGACAAAATAACACCTAATGGGAAAGGAAGAAAAGTTTACTTTAGCTCACAGTTTGTAAAGGTTTTGGTCTATAGTCAGCTGTCTCCAAGGCAGAGTGACAGGGAAGAGGAGAAATGGTACATGGCAGGGCAGGCAGGAAGGCAGAAGCAGTGGGCAGCAGCTGCAGCAGCGGCCTGCCTTTTCCATCCCTGCGCATCCCATCCAGGATGTAAGCCTACTGATTGGCTCCACCCATGCCCAGGGTGGGGCTTCACTTATCCACACCCCTAATCCACATTTATACCCCCAATCCAGTCACCTTTGAAACTTCCACCTATGACTGCATGAGGCTTTGTGGGGGGCATTTAGATACAGCAGCCATAGCAAGGCTGCTCCCAGAGGGAGGGCAGGCCCTAAGGTGCCTGGCTGGCTCCATCCCGGTGACCAGGGAATACTGCTGGGAGTTGAGTCACAGAGGCTGCTGCTGGTTGGCCAGCTGGGAAGACAGAGAAATCACCTGGCACCTCTAGAAATCATAAACTTCCCACCATCCTCTTATTCATTCCCCACAAGTACCCTGAGAGAAGGGTTCTTCCCATTTTGTAGAGGAGATGGACGCCCAGACAGGTTACCTGAGGAGGGCTTTGGTGAATAAAGTAGTCAACAAACAAGCAAATGAACAGACCTCCCTGCAGCTGCCAGCCGAGTCACTCTGTACTGGCTGGAGCCTGCAGGCCTCTGACTCCTAGCTGAGGCCTTGGTGCACCCCTGTGATGCTCAGCTGCTCTACCCTGCAGCCCTTGCTCCAAGCTTCTCCTTCTCAGGGATGACTGAGGCAGTGGTGACCCCTACCTCCACCCCCACCTCAAATGGGAAAGCCCAGGCTTTCTGGAATGCTTGGCCCTGATCCTTGCTCAGCCCTCATCAGCAGCATGATGTTAGGCAGTTCTTGGCCCCTGTCTGGTCTCAGTTTATTCATCTGCTAGATAGGAGTAGGCAGGTTCTAGGCTAGCTAAGTCTCTTAAGCTGTTGGGCCAGTGGAGGAGGTTTGGGGCTGGGTTCCCAGCTTGTGAAGGCAGGCATGAAGGGTGGAGGGTGCTGACATGGCCCTTCTGCCCTGCACCCAGTTGGTGCCCAGCGCCTGGTTTGTTAGGGTGGCTAGAACACTAATGGTTCAAGCACCAGTGGTTAGAGCACTAACGGTTAGAGCACCAGTGGTTAGAGCACTAATGGTTGAGCACCAGTGGTTAGAGCACTAATGGTTAGAGCACCAGTGGCTAGAGCACTAGTGGTTAGAGCACCAGTGGTTAGAGCACCAGTGGTTAGAGCACCAGTGGTTAGAGCACTAGTGGTTAGAGCGCCAGTGGTTAGAGCACTAATGGTTTGAGCACCAGTGGTTAGAGCACTAATGGTTCAAGCACCAGTGGTTAGAGCACCCGTGGTTAGAGTACCCGCTGCTTTGTCCCCACTTGCCTCAGGGTCAGACTTCAGCTGGAGTCACTCAGTGGTAGGTAGGCTTTCCTCTTGCCCCATCCCTGCCTCTGGCCAGGATCAGCCCTGACCTTAGCCCTTCTGATTGTTGACCTTGGTCATAAAGTCCTGATTTGAGCATAGACTGACTGGTGTCCCTTGTTACAACAGAATGACCCCTACCTCAACCCATGTACTACTCTTGATGTGGCTAGAGGCTGAGATTTTTATTCCAGTTTCAGCCTCACCCCAGGTCCCACAGCAAACCTCAGACCCAGGCTGGCCGTGACCTGGGCCCATTGACCATGGGCTGACCTCTGCCTCCTGGGCAATGACTGCTCAGTCCAAGGTCAGCCGTGGAGGGCCCCGGTCCATCTGTCCCTGCCTAGAGCATGACACTCCAGGCGCTGCCTCCTCCCTGTTAGACTTAGGAAATACTCCCTGAGTTGAGAGTCTTCGAAATGGGAACCATGACGGTTTATAACTAAAACTCACTGAGCTGAATCAACGAGACTGCTGCCTCGGGCGGGTTCTCTGCGCAGCTGGTCCCTCTCTGTGGAATGCTCTCCCGAGGTGTCTTCATAACTCCCTGCTCCCTCAGTTATCTGCTCTGGTGCCACCTCAGGACATCTTCTCTGACCACAGTTTATAACTCACCCACTTCCCAAAGTGCTCTCCACACTTCTTCCCGACCTTATTTTTAAAATTTTTATTTATTTTATTTTTCTTGTTTCAGAACTTTTGTTTGTTTATTTATTTTTATGGCCGGCTCATCCTGCCTTGAGGGCAGGGCTGGCACAGCATGTGGTGCCGGGGATCAAACCGCGGTCCCTGAAGCTGTCTAAGCTTTCCTAAGCAGGCACTTTAGACCACTGAGCCATCCTGCCGGGCCCCCCGACCTTATTTTTCTCTAGAAGTTACCACTGCTTGGCACGTTGCGTGCTTTACTTTATGTGTTTTGTTCATCTTCTTTCTCATTTGTCCAGAACATACGCTTCATGAGGACAGAAATTTCTGTCTCCTTTGTTCATGATTGCAACCCAGGAGGAGGACTTGTTCAGTAAATATTTATTAAGTCACGGAGTGCCTAAGTACTTAAACCACAACGCTCATCAGCAAGCATGGGAAGAAGGGCGCTTGCTGTTGCAGTGATGGATGTTGCCCACGGGTGGGGAGGAGTTGGGTTTTGTCTCTGAAGTGATGCCAAAGCCTTCTAAGACTCTCCCAGGTCCAGCTCGGAGCTGAAATCGGCCAAGGTGGGGCCCGCAGCACAGCCACGGCCCTTCTTCGTGCCTGCAAGTGCTACGTTGTCCTTAAGGAAGAAGTGAGTGCCTGCCCCGCCAGATGATATGACCAGAGCATCTGCCACTCTGCACGCAGTGCCAGGCACACAGCATGGCCGCTGGCTTGGGTTCTGTTTCTGGGGCCATCTTGTCTCCTCTATGGGACTGGAGGGTCTGGAAGGATGGGCCTGGTGCCCTTGGGCCTCCATCTTCCCAGCAGGCCACGGCCAGCCCGAGATCAGGAAGGTGGAAATGCGTCTGCCTGGCTGCTGCACGGACAACTCCTGACTCTTCCTCAATGCTGCCAGTTATGGCCACCAGGGGGCGACCTGACTATGTGCAAAGAGGGCGGCGTCCTTGGCTGATAACTTTAGGGCCCATCTCATCCTGGAGACCTGGGGGAGGCCTGGTCTATCTTCCAACCTGTCATGGGTCCTTGCGTTGGAGTGGAGAGAGAGCACAGACTTGGACTCTAAGCCTGAGCCTGCGTTCATTGGCTGCGACCTTGAGCACGAACCTTTTTCTCCTGGACCTCGGTTGCCTCAGTTGGCAGATAGAGGTCAGCCGTGATGTCCCGTCAGGGTTTGTCTCAACTTGTTTGAATCAATAACAGTATTCATGGCTACCACAAGGTACTGCCTCTTTTTCCTCCTAATTCCTTCTTCCTGGCTGTTGGGGGAAGGGCTTACCCTATTGTACATGCTGCCCTCTGTGGGGTGGCAGCTGAACTACAGCTTCCATGACCTCCCTCCAGTGCAGCTCAAGGGAGGAAGGAGCAGGAGACAAAATGGGTTAAGGGCGGGGTTGTCAGCTAGTTCACTTACTCAGACAACACTGACCAAGCCCCTAACATGTTCCAGTCATAATGATGGGTACTAGGAGCACAACAGTGCAAAGGGTGAGGCCCGTGCCTCTGGGGGCTTGCAGTCAGCTGCAGAACTGCATATCCAAGGTTTTCTTTGGCCTGGCTCAGAGTACTCCAACCTGACAATCTGGTGTAGTGGTTAGGAACATGGCTGTGGTGTTGGGTGCCTGGGTCCAAATCTCAGCTTTACCACTTAGAAGGCCCCCGGCCTTTGTTGGGTAAGTTGTCTGACTTCTGTGCTTTTGTTTTGCCACCTGTAGAGTTAAAATCATGATCCAGCCAATATTATAAGGCTCTGGTAAAGACTGAATCAGTTTGTGTGTCTGAAGTACTTAGAACAGTACCTACCTAATCACTGCAGCTTAGGTGTCAGCTAAAATAGCCCCAAATGAACACTCGTGGAAAGAGGAGCAACAGGCCTTCGATTTTACCTCAGTCCTTCCTGTCCTGCCCACCTTTGAGGAGTCTTACCTGAGGATGAGGTCAGTAGAGTACCTTTTGCAATTGGCATTTTCATTTTTGAATGCTCCTACCACCCCTGGGCTGACCCCATAGGGTCTAGGAGAGACCTGACCCAAGCGAGACAAGCTGTCACAGTACGGGTAGGAGGACCTTGATCCTCAGGGAGAGATTCTGTGGCGATGGTGCTGGCCTGGTGATGGTAGTGATGATGGTGATATTGGTGGCAGTGGTCATGGTGATGGTGGTGATGGTCGTGGTATGGGTGATCGTGGTATGGTGACGGTCACGGTGGTGGTGGTATGGTGGTATTGGTGATGATGGAATTGGTAATGGTGGTGGTGGTCATGAAGGAGAGGGTCATGGTGTTGGTGATAGTGGTGATGGTCGTGGTGGTGGTGGTGTAATGGTATGGGCAGTGATGGCAATGGAGTTGGTGATGTTGGTAGTGGCTTCGGTGGTGGTGCTGGTGGTAGAAGGACTGGCAGGAGCTCTGGGGCTTGGTTCAGAGAACTTGCACTGGCCTTCTTTCCTTCTGACTGAGCTTAGTCTCCTTTAACCTCAGTCATCAACCAAGTCGTAGGATAAGAGAATGGGATGGTGGCCCCCTCTGTGGTTTCCAGGGACTATTTCTGAGCCACAACTTTCTATGCCTTACTTTCCTTATCTATAAAATCAGAAAGAGAAGAAAGGCTACTGGCCCTGTTTCTGTGACAGTAAATGAAAACTGGACCGCCCTTCCCCCAGGAGAAACAGACATGCGCTCACGCACATGCACACGCATGCTACAGCCTGTGACTTGGAGGCATCTAGCTCCTCCTTGGGCCTGCACACTTTGCCATCCAGGTCATGCATGACCCTGCTCCTCCAACCCCAGCTGGGCTGGTGACATCTGTGGGACTTGTCTGGGTGGGCTGGGCTGGTGCAGCCCAGCCTCACCCCCGACCCAGCCATGCTGTCATGGCTGCCGGGCTCACGGGCCTTCTGATCTGCAGGAAAGGTGGGTCTGGGTGAGCAGAAGCCATGTGCAAGAGGTAGCTACCAGTAACAATGGCACCTCTGGCTACTGGCATGGGCAAGTTCCCCACACCCAGCCCCTCCAGAGGTGCAGCCTTCAGGGATTTGGTAAAACCAGGGAGAGATTTATTGCCTCCTCTCAAACACAAAGGTAGGACAGAGACCAGCGAGAGAAATCCTTCCCCAGTAGGCTTCCTTACTTGGAGCTCAGGGTAGGAGGACAGCAAAGGACAGCGTGGGTTCCAGGCCAGCGCCATTGATGTGTACCCAACACATTACAATTCACAAAGCATTTCTGCATGCGTTGGTTTGGGTGGTTTGACGAGAACCCCAAGAGACAGACTTGTACTCTGGTCATAGGAAAAGTCCCCCCAAAGTTGGTTGACTCGACCTACACCCCACAGCAGGAAGGAATCAGATGAGTCCTGCCTCTGATTCTGGTGGCCTTCCCAAAACCTCAGGTGGCTCTGTGCTGCCAGCCATGGGACCCAGGGCGATCTTCCTCCCTCTCCAACCTTGGGGGCTTTCCAGCACTGGCCTTTTAAGGAGCTCCACTGCCACTGTCCGTCTGAGGTGGCAGGTGAGGATTAGCGCGACCAGGCAGAGGAGCCCAGATGGGGAAGCAAATTGGCCAGGGCTGCAGTGCCCAGAAGGGACAGAGTCTGGACAAGAACCCAGGTCTGCAGACCCCTGGCTGGAGTCGGTGCCCTGGCTAGGGTAGGGGCTTTCAGGCTAGCAGGTCCTGGTGTGAGCTCAGGCTGGGCCTGGCCACCAAGGATGGGAAGGGGCTGACCACTTCCTGCTCGGGCTGGCGCGGTCCCCATGAGGTGGTCATCAGAAGCCAACCACTTCCCAGTCTGGGCCACCTTCCCCTTTCTCAGCCTGAGAGGGGCCGGCTGGTTCGCGGCAGTGGATGAGGCAGTGCTTGCGTGCCGCGGCCTGCACGGTGTCCGTCCTCTTTTCATTTCCCCTGTTCACCGCGTCTGTCTCCACAGCCACCAACGGTCGGAAGTCGCTCAGAGTGGCCTGCCTGCCCTTGGCTGTGGCTATGCCCTTCCTGGTCTTCCAGGGACTTGGAGAGTGACCTTTTCTCAGCCCAGCTAGAGGGTCTGTCCCTGGGTCCTGGGATGAGGCATTATTGTCCTGCTGAAGAAGCTCCTAAAGAGCCTGCCACCCAGGTCACACACACCGCTGGGGAGAACTGGATGTGAGCTCACATGCGGCTGGCTCTGGCATGCCCGCCTGATGCACCTTTAGGATTCTCAGTATGTGTGACCAGAGGGAGCAGAGAAGCCGGGGGTGTGGGCGACACAGCTGGCCCTGGGCACAGCAGGCACAGGAAAGTGTCTGCTTCCCCTGTCCCCTGCCACACAACCCTCACTGTCAGAGCAGCAGGGGTGGGGGTGGGGGAGTACAGGGAACATGGCTGACTATGCCCCGCAGATACCCAGGCTCAGGACCAGGCCTGGACCCCGTGGCAATCTCCTTTGGTCCCAGCAGAGATGCCAGAGGCTCCTGGCCAAGGGGGGCAGCAGAGAGCTGGGATAAAACCCCAGGCCAGATGGGTCAGGGTTCAGATCCCAACCCTGCCAGGCACAGGGTGGCACAGGGCAGGTGACTTCATGCACCTCAGTTTCCTGGATTGTAAAATGGACACACATAGGAGAAGCACCTTTCGGGCCCCCGTTCAGCTGACCGGCTTCCTTTCCGTGAAGGACAGACAGTGGGTATCCTAGAGCCGTGAGGCTGCCCCTGCTGCCCAGTCAGGGCTCTTCCTGGTTGTAACTCTGTAGACCTGCAGAGCCACAGAGCTGCAGAGCCCCGTGAGGTCAGAAAAGAGAGTTGTCGTGTGTCACTGAAAACCAAGAAAAGACCTCGGCAAGACACACACAAAAGGGGCCGGGGAGATAGCTCCGTGGCACAAGTGCCTACCCGGCAAGTGAAAGGTCATGAGTTTGAACCCCAGTCCCGCCAAAAAAAAAAAAAAAAAAAAGACACACACAAAAGTGAGCTGTCAGAACAAAAATGCCACTGAGCCAGGCGTGAGCCAGGCGGCTCTCAGGACTGGAGGATACCCTCTAGTCAGCCTGTGTTATCACTGGTGTTACCACAGTTTCAGTTACCTAACGTTAACCACCCTGGCCTGAAAGTATTCGTTGGAAAATTCCAGATTCAAACACTTCATAAGGCTTCAGCTGGGTGCCGCTCTGAGGAGGGTCAGGCTCTGTCTTGGGCAGGATGTGAGGATCCTTACCAGAGTGCCAGGCTGTGTCAGCTGTCCTCTGGCTTGGTAACCACATCAGTGATCAGAGTGACTGAGGTGTACTGGGTCACCTTTGCCCTGTTTCACAAAGGCCCCAAAACGTGAGAGCCACACTGCTCGGACCAGAGCCCAAGGCCTGGAGGGATTGGCGAGCTCTGACACCTTGGGGCGATGCCGCGGTGTGCAGGACAGGGTGTGGCAGCTATGGGGCTTTGTATACCTGCCGTTTCAGGCATCCACTGGCATTTCCTCAGAGCAGTAGGCAAAATCCAGAAATGTATGCTGGATTAGAAATAGGCTGGCAGTCAGAGGCATTATTAAAAATCCAGGAGGTGTTTGCATTTGATTTGCCTCACAAGCTTCACCCAGGTCTCACCCACCCTCAAGAAACCAAAGGGTAGAGATGTACATCTGCAGTCCTAGAACTCTGGGAGGCAGAGACAGGAAGATTCACACGTTTGGGCCCAGTCTGAGCAACCTCGTGACTTAGTGAGACTCTGTCTCAAATTTAAAAATAAAATGCCAAGAAGAAGAAAAGGGGAAAAAAAATCAAGAACCATTAATGCCACTTCTCAGGTTTGTTTAACGCAAGAAAAACAAGGTGGAACATTTCTCCCAAGGTCTTGGTGACAAAGACAGCCCTGGTCCTACACCAAAACATCATCTACTAAAAGTACACGTGGTATGTTTCAATACGCCGTTTCTATTGGCTGGAATGCTTATGGTATGTATCTTAAGATTTCCTGCTTGTAATTTTTTTTCTTTCTTTCCTGCAAAGCTCCTGGCGGGATGCCTGGCACGAGGCCAGGCGCAGATCAGCTTCAAGTCTGGACCCCGAGTAGCCAGTGAGCAAGAGAAGCTCAGAGAGGAAAGATTGCTTAAGGTCCCGCAGACAGTGGCTGCAGGCCGAGGCTGAGCCAGGGAGCTGTTGGAATGCTCAAAGCCCAAACTTCTGTTGCCTAAGTTAGAGGAAGTAAATTCCCAGGTGAGTGGTAGGGAGCAGGGTCTCCGGCATCCTCAGGGCTCCACCAGCCTGGTTCCCCGTTCCGTGAGAGCCATGACTGACCCACACGGTCAAGGTCCACGCAGCTGACTTTATGGGCTCAGTGGTCTGTCTGTATTTAGCAACCCCTGTGTTTTTATCGCAAAGACTTTCCTTCATGCCTTTAATTTTTTGTCTCTGGGTCTGTCTCCTCCCGCAAACTGAGAGCCCCCTGGGGAGCAGGCCTGACTCATCTCGGCCTCCCAGCCTGGCCCAGTGCCTGGTGCAGGCAGGTGGCTTCCCACATATTTGCTGGACAGACAGCCTCTGAGCAAGGGGCAGGATGGGCATCACACCCCCTCCCCCCCACGTCCCCTCCAGATCTCATTGAGATCCTGGCTTCACCAGGCTTTGGAAACCAGGCAACGTTGCTCCAGGACCCTGGGGTCCTGGCCAGATGCTTGAGGCTCTGGCTTGCTTTTCTGTGTCCTTCTCAGCCCTCCAATCTCCTCTCCCTGGAGTGGGGCAGGGTGAACCCTGGGAACCCTGGCTGGGGTGAAGCTCCTGGCCCTCCATCAGCAGGGTGTGGCTCGGCGCTTGGCCTCTTCTGAGTCACCTCCAAGGTGTGGTGGGCTGACTCAGACGAGAGCAGGAAGAAGAGCTCTGCTGGTCTTCCAACTTCCTGGGGGCCTGAGCCTGCCGGGGAAGGGCTGACCACCCCCCCACACACTACGAAGGTGTTAAAACCTCGCTGGGAGGTCTGTCTCTGTGGCCCATTTGTGGTCCCCAGGGTTTCTACCTGGGGACAGAGAGTCTGAAAACAGCAGTTGGGTGTGGCAGGAGCAGCACAGACTGTCCTTGTCCCTACACTTCCCTCCCTGAGCCGCAGATTCTGACCCTTCCAGCAAGGGGCTTGGGGCCCCAGTCTGCCAGCCAACCTGCCATCCTAGAAAGAGCCACAGCTGGTGCTGCCAGGGACCGCTGGGTTGCTCTGCGCTCGGGGTCTTATTTAGTTTCCACAAGGACTGTGCGGAGCCGCGCTAGGCAGCTGGGGCAGCCGAGGCCCCTAGGAAATAACCTAGAGTAATGGTGGAGCTGGATCCCCCAGGCCTGCTTGTCCTCTCGAGGTCTTCACTATTGACCACTCGCCCTCTACTCATGGGCCTTTTCCCTGCTACTTCTTGACAAGAACGGCTGGATCCACCAGGAAAGAACAGCCCTGTCCCAAGCCCTCTGGCCTCTGAGTCTGAAAACACAGATAAGTACAGGGAACAAAAGACAGAAATCCATGCCGCATCTCGACCAGAGCCTTTATCTTTGTTGATGCCTTCTTGCACACAGGCACCTGCAGTTTTGTTTTAATGACAACAGGATGGCTGGTCAAGAGATATTTCCTGAGTGCCCATGGGGGTAGAGTGGTGCCGGGCACCCCTAGCCCTCACATCCAGGTCCTGCCACTGGAAGAGTCCCCAGGTGTACTGTGGGGCCAGCAGAAGGTTCCAGGAGAAGGCTCGGAACCTCAGCACAGAGCTCTAGAGGTGTCGGATCCAGAGTCCCAGCTGTGCGGTCACAGCGCATCTTGGCTTGCCTGAGCTTGGCCTTCCCTCTCTGTACAGTGGGAACCCCAGCACCTGGTCCAGAAACTAGCTGGGGAGTTACGGGGGTGAATGCCTGCAGGCAGGCACAGTCTTCGCTCTGTGTAGGTCAAGTCGGATGTGCGGTGGTTCTGGGACCCCATGCGGAGAGGGTTTCTTCCTGGAGCAGAGCTGGACGTGGGTCATGAGAGACGCCTAACAACAGGCAGTATTTGAAATCACACCTGTGCTGCTGGAACACCTTCCCAAAGACTCAGCCACTGACTCTTCCTTCCTGTGGGTAGCGGACGTGGGTGTGATTTTCACCTGAAGAACCAAAGTCGGTTTCACAGCTGAGGACCACTAGCCAGACTGGCCCCTCCTCCCAGGGATGAGGGTGGGTGAGGAGAGCCAGGAACCCAGGGCCCCAAGCAGAAGTCAGAGACCAGGCGGGCTCAGATGGTGGCCCACCAGCTTCTGGGGCTATTGAGGCAGGGGCTTGCCAGTGCCTGGCACACCTGGCCTCTGGCAGGTGCCCGCCGAACAAGCAGATGTCTAGGGTCAAACCAGCCAGCTGAGGGGCAGGCACAGGCAAAGTGTGGGATGCTCCTTTCATCTCTCTCATTTATCAGTCCCCGGGGTAACCCACTGCGCCTCTCCAGGAAGTTTCCAGGGCACCTTGGGATATGGCTGATCTACTGGTCTCAGCATGGTAGAGGCATCACCGAGAACGTCTGAGCAGCAACCAGGGACCACCTTGGGGCATGTGCCCAACAAGGAGCCTGTGCCTGAGGCCCTGGTGCCCCAGCTTCCCACTGGCAAGAGGCAGCTGGCCCAGGGAAAGGAGCCAGAGGACATCCGGGGAGCTGCATTCCAAGAGCCACGTGTGGCCCTGGGACATGGCCTCTGTCCTGGCTCTGCAGCAAGGGTTCAGTCACAGGGACTGGAGCCTAGGGGGGCCGAGTGGGGGCTCACATGGAGGTACTGGGCAAGCCGTGCAGGAATGGGGAGGAGGAGGAGGAGGAGAAGCAGCATTAATTACAACAATCCCACGTGCTAAGCGTGGACAGCTTTTCTCACAATATCTCATTTATTCTTCACAGGGGTCGCTTTTGTAGGCAACCACTGAAGACCACAGAATATGGAGTCCAACAGCCGGGGTTCGCCCAAACTTCTTTCCTTCCTCTCCCACAAGGAAGGGCTCTCACAAGAGTCCTCACCCCGGAGGGCAGATGAACCATGTCTGGGAGGGATCACTTAGAAGCGCCTGGGGGAGAAAAGAAGGGCTTAAACCATGCTACCATTAGTGTCCTCAATGCAGAGGGGGTGGCTCAGAGAGGTAAACTCACTTGCCCAAGGCTGCACAGCAAGTAAACGAGGAGCTAGAATTTTTTAAATCATTTATTTGGTACAGGGTCTCACTCTGTAGCTCAGACTTGTAGGGATCCTCCCGTCACAGCCTCCCCATCCCTGGAATTGTAGGCACGTTCCACCATGCTTGGTTTCAGTGGTTGGCTTGGTGCCTAGGGCCTGCATAATCCCTGGTGTTAGGGATCGAACCCAGATCTTTGCACTTGCCAGGCAGGTGCTCAGACTGCTGAGCTATCCCCCCCCCCAGGGGCTAGAATTTAACCTTAGATCTGAGTGAGTTAGAGCCCCACCTCTTCCCTAACACACCTGTGCCAACCTTGCAGGTGTCTCCCTGCTCCTTAAGGAAGGCAAAGTGCTTAAAATTGCAGATGCTTGGATGTGCTGGGCCCTCCAGAAGAACTGGTGGGAAGTCATACACCCAGCCTGTGTCCTGGCAGGCGGGGGTTCCTCCGAAAGCCGTCTCTTCTGCCAGGCCCGCCCTCTCCCCTGTAGCAGGTGCAGCCCCTTCCCGGCCTCCTGTCTGACCCACACCCCTCCCAGGGCACAGGAAATGATGGCCAAGCTCCATTCCAAACCACAGGGGAAACTTTTTTTTTTTTTTTTTTTCTTTTTTTGGTCTGAGCTGGTCTAGAATCCAGCCAGGGCCCCCTGGGCAGACATTCTCTCATTTGCGAAAAAGCAGGGCTGGGAAGCGGGTGAGGAGGGTGCAAATGGTTCCCGTGCTGTCTGACCTCGGGATTCCCCTCAACAGCCTGGAGCTCCCTCAGCAGGGACATTCTCCCAGACCTGCTTACACGAACAGTCTGGGGGCCTGAGGCAAGCCAGGCCCAATCACAGCTATGAGCTGGCTGAGGATGGCAGGCTGGTGTTGCCCAAAGGAGCTGTGTGACCCTGGGCAGGTGTCTTGTCTTCTCTGGTCTCTACGCTCCACTATCTCTGCACCTTCCTGACTTTTGTCTGGAATCCCAGGAAGGTTTCTGCCCCTGCAGGACTCAACCTCCTGATCCCAGCATCCAAAGGGAAATAAGTAAAGAAGACATACACTTAATGGTTTTTGTGTTGTTTTCTTTGCTGCAGAGGGGTCTCTGGCTTCTCGCTTGTCCTCCCTGGGCATGATAAGAGGGTGCAGGCTGAGATCTCCAAGGGGAAATCTTTGCTCTGTCAAGGGCAAAGTGCCGAGCGGGAGCTGCACATGGCTTGTCCTCAGGCTCAAAGCCCCTGGAAGCGGCCGTGTACACTACCAAGGCCTCCCAGAGCATGACGCTCTACTCTGACCCAGCTGAGCCTTCTCTAGAACTCCTGGGTGGCAGAGAGTCACATCCTTGGTTTCCCTCACTGCCAAAGCTGAACCCACAGGCACAGGTGGGCTGCGGCAGGAGGATGTGGTGGGCAGGAATGTGTTGTCACAGATGGATGGGAGCTGGACCGGGGCCTGGGTCCATCTGTTTTCGTGGCGCTGGTCCCCGAGGCAGGTGGCCTGGGTTCTGGGCCGTGCTCTGCTGCGGCTTCCTTTGAGGGCTTTGGGCCCGGCTCCTCCCTTGCCAGGCCTCAGCCTTCTCCTCTGTACAGTGGGAGACGCTGGGCTCTGGGGCTTACCAGGCCCTCAGGAGCTCTGAGAACCTGTGGCTTTGTGCTTTGAGGTCTGTAGCTATGGCTGGCAGCCGTGGCTCTTCCCGTGTCTGAGAATCTCGGCAAGAAGACAGGCTAGAAGTAGGGGCTTCGGCTGCACTGTCTTCCATCTGTCCCCCACCCCCAGCCTAGGACCTCAGGGTCCAGGCCCCACCAAGGGAAGCTGCCCTCAGCACCCTCCATGGGGCAGCTGCTGGGCCTCTGTGAGGTCACTCTACATCCCTGGCTTCCACGGGGGTAATGGAGATGCAAAGGCTTGAGCAGGAGCAGCCGGCTGTGGTCACACCACCCTCCCTCTGACCACCTATTGTCCCTGTCCTGTAAAACCACCAATGTGGGGGCCAGCAAGATGGTTCAGTGGTCTCAAACGCCTGCTTAGGAAAGCTTAGGCAACCGCAGGGACTGTGGTTCGATCCCTGGCACCACTTGCTTCACCAGCCCTACCCCCAGGGCAGGCTGAGCCAGCCGTAATATAATTAATTAATTAGTTAATCAATTAATTAAAAGCCAGGCATGGTGGCGCATGCCTGTAATTCCAGCACTTGGGAGGCTGAGGCAGGAGGATCAGTATGAGTTCAAGACCAGCCTGGGCTATAAAAATGAGCTCAAGGCGAGCCGGAGCTGCATAGCGAGACCCTGTCTCAAAAAAAGACAATAAATAAATAAATAAATTAATTAATTAATTAATTAAATTAAATACTGGGGCCTGGCAGGATCGCTCCGTGGTCTAAAGCGCCTGCTTAGGAAAGCTTAGGCGGCTGCAGGGACTGCAGTTCAATCCCTGGCACCACATGCTGCGCCAGCCCTGCCCTGCCCTGAGGGCAGGCTGAGCCAGCCATAAAAATTAATAAATAAACAAACAAAAGTTCTGAAACAAAATAAAATAAAATATTCTTTAAAAAATTAATTTAAAAACAAACAAACAAACAAAAACTACCAATGTGATAGAAGGCAAGTGTCTCCCAAAAAGAAGAGGGCTTCCTGGGCCTCGGTCCCCACTTCTCGTGTGCTACTTCTCTCTGTAGCCACCAGGTGAGTGACAAGAAGACTGCCCCAGGGACAGGCCTCAGCCGAAGCTTCAGCCAACACCCGAGCCTCCTGTCTAGCTGTCCTCAGCCTTCTGGAAGGACCTGTGTCCTGTCTGTGGACCTGGGCTAGCCCAGAGCCTGCTCACTGGGGGGCTGAGGCCTGGAGAAGAAGTCACAACAAGAATGAGAGCCCCAAGGGACAGCACCAGGGTCCAGCACAACTCTAGAGCGACAGCTCTGCCAGGGCTCGTTCTGTGG
The DNA here is from genome assembly GCA_004027025.1 of Myocastor coypus. Taxonomy (NCBI): domain Eukaryota; kingdom Metazoa; phylum Chordata; class Mammalia; order Rodentia; family Myocastoridae; genus Myocastor; species Myocastor coypus. The sequence goes on from PVJA010007681.1 coordinate 19,697, forward strand.
CCCAGGCCTCTTTCCTAATCCTCTGACATCCTGGCCCTGGCTTCCCAGAGAGGGAGGCTCTGGCTCTCTTCTCGCTATACCACCCCTTACTTGGTCTCTAAGGTAGCTGGGACAGCCCTTCTGGGAGAGGGTGGTGGCAGCGGTGGGCACCACAGCCTCACCAGGTGCACAGCATTTGCCATCAGAAGGGGACACCGGGCTGCAAAGCCACCCACGCTCCTCTGGCTGGCATAGTCATTGTCCTCTGCCCAATCCTTGCCAGGCGTGGCTTCTTCTGTGGTCATCTGTCCTTCCCCCCTCTGCCCCATGCCAGCATAGCTGCAGCCCCTGGCCACAGCATCAGCCTGTGGGTGTGGTCGCGGCCATTGTGGCCCCTCATGTGGGCACCTAGGGTGGCCCCTTTGCTGGAGCAGCCACTATCTCTCCTCCCTTGAGCTGGGTCCCCCTCCCCCCCAGGGCCTCCACTTCTTGGTTAGGGAGAGGCTCAAAGGGGAGGAGGCTGGGGAGGACTCGAGGCCTGGGTGGGAACACAGAGTGATAAGCACCCAAGAGGTGCTGGGGCCGCCGGGGCACCACACACAGCGTGTCCTCGACAGCATCAGGAGGAGGTGACGAGACAGAGGTCTGCAGCCTGGGGAGGACACGGCCGGCAGTGGGGGAGGGGAGCGGCGTGGCAGAGGCTGCAAGCAGCAGGCCACAGGCCTGCTCTTCCTTCCTCCTGGAGCCCAGAGCTTGGTTGTGGCTACTGCCAAGCATGGAGACAGGCTGGTGCTACGGCCAGTAGCACAGGCTCCGGTGCAGCACACGGCCTGGGTTTGAGGCTGCTCCTCTGCTTTCTCGCCGTGAGATAACACATAAGCTCCTTCCCTTCTCTCTCTGGCCTCAGCTTCTCCAACTGTGAAGTGGGAAATCCTGGTGACTGCTTCACCGTGCAGCAGGAGGCAGAGCGGGGATTACCATGTGCTGGTGCTAGGCGTGAAATAGGTGCTCTGTTAAAGGATCTGTTCAGCATCTGCTGCGTGCCAGGCCCTGTGGCAACTGCAGGAAATCTTCATGCGCTCTGCAAGCATGGACCCAGCACCAATTTTGCAGGCCAGAAGCCTGAGGGCCAGAGGACTAAGTCCCCAGGTGGATCCTAACCCAGGTCTCTGATGGGTTAGGGGCAGCTTCTTGGAGGGGGTGAAGCTGGGCTTTGAGGACTCAGGCTGGTCAGGACATTTAAGCCCCTGGGACGCAGTGTGTCCCGAGCTCACTGAGAAGGCGTGGGTCAGGTGGTGGCTCTGGGCACTGCAGAGTCTTTCCAGGAGTCCAGGGAGGGAGGGCCCCATCAGGCTGCGTTCTCAGGCTACAGAGCCTGGAGCGAGCGTCAAACAACAAAAAGGCTTTTCTCACTCTGAATGAGTCACCAGACTCGAGAACAGGCAGACTGGGTCCCCGCTGCAGGAGCCGAAACCACACATCTGAAGAAGTTTCCCACGGCCAGCCGGGCTTTAAATAGCTGCAGCAGAAGTGGAGGCGAGGGGCGAGGGGCGAGGGAGAAGGAGGCTGAGCCGGGCTCTCCCTGCCAGCCTGCCCACGGGGGCCCCGCCTACCCCAGGATCCTTGCGCGCGACCCCTTGGAAGCTGTCTGGATGGAATGCAGCCTTGGGAAGCCTATGGAGACCTAGAGCCTGGGCTGGGCCTGGGGACAGCAGATGGCCAGACAGCCAGCTGGAGGGACAGCCAGAGCAGGGGAGCAGACCCGGGGAAGGGGGAAGTTGACCTCATTGTGCACCCTGGTGCAGCCTCAGGCCCCAGCCCAGCTTCCTCGAGGGTCACCTGACCTCCCTCAGCGCTCTGGCGGCCCCCCTGCCCCACTGAGTTCGTGACTGCACCCTGGGCGGTGTTTCCGGAGGCAGGCTGGGTGCTGGGTCTGCTGACGCACTTGCCGCCCCCCCAGCAGGGCTGGGTGCGAAGAGAGCCCCCCATCTCCTTTTCCCGTAAATGAACTCACTGCCCCCCCCCCTTGGCCTTGCAGAGATTCTAAGAAATGGACCCCGAGCACCTGCTGCTCCCCCACAGCAGGACGCAGGGCTAGGAGGCAGCTCAGCACAGGGGGCTGCGGGGCCTGTGTACAGGATTCAGAGAGCAAATGGAGGGAATCTCAGAACACCCTGGAGAGTTGGGTTACCTCGTGGGTGCGAGGGCGGCCCTTGGGGACCATCCGTGGCTCACCAAGTGTCAGCATTTAAGGCTCAGCGAGGGCAGGGCCTCGCCCATGCACACAGCAGCCTGATGGGGATCTGTGTGAGTTCACGGCCCCACTGCCACACCTCCTGGACCCATGGGGCGGTGAGCATGGGATTGAGACAACATCTGACCCAGCAGCTGAGGACCCAGGGCACTAAGCCTGGGGTTCTCTGTGCTGTGGTCTCATCCAGGCTTCGAGGTTTGGAGAAAATACAGCCTAAGACTTCAGCCCTAGATTATGACTGGGGCCTAGAGAGGGGCCCAAGCCCCTTGCAAGGATCCTCTCTGGAGCAGGCTGTGTGAGGCAAGGGCTGACTTTTGGGGGCCCCAGGGAGGCTCACACCACAGCCTCCCCCCAGCAGCATCCACAGGGCAGACAGCAAGCACCGAAGAGGCAGGGCACCTTCTCAACCCCACAGGTGGGGTTATGGCTCCTGGACATCAGCAGAGGGTGTCCCCCTCGGAACCCTTTCCCCTGTTCGTGTAGACACCCTGACTCCAGGGTACCACTGTGAGGAGTGTCATGATTTCAACCAGCATCACTGGTGTCCTTGCCAGACAAGGAGCTCAAGGGTGGGGACCTGGCAATGGCCCTGGGGAGCTCCCTGTGACTGTTTATAGAGGCTCCTGCAGCCCTTGGTTGGCAGGCATCTGCAGGTGTGTGCATGTGTGCGCATGGGCGTGCGTATGGGCATGCAGGTATATGCCCACGTGCCGTGCCTGCACGCCCTGTGGCTGGCTCTGGCCTGTTGTTGAAATGCACCTCTGTGTGGGGCCCTTGGGCCTGGGCTTTGTGGATGCTCCTGACATTTGTGTGCCTGCATGCTACCTCTGGGCTCGTGTGCGTGCACCTAGGTGCGATTGTACCCATCCATGCCACTGGGGCCTTAGTGGACATGAGCCCAGAACACCAGATGCTCACCTTGTTGTGTCTGGAGGCTGTGGGAGGTGACCCCTTGCTATCCAAGCTAGGGACCCTCGCAGCCCCCAAGAGAAACACTATGAGCACAGAGGCCAGGCCTGGAGAGTGCCTGGAGAGTGAGAGTGAGTAGCTGCCGGAGTCACCGGCCCTCCTTTCCACTTAGCTCCTCGGGAAGGCAGCCTGCTCTTTCTAACCACATGCTGGGCTGCCCTCACCTCCCCTGCTGCTCTCAGCCGCCCCCTACCCTGGCGCTGTGGCAGCCTCCGTGCACCTGCACAGCTGCCTGTGTGAGCGCCCACCTGCCTGGCACCTGCTGTTCCCCTGGGTATTCTCTCCCAGCTCCAAGACAGAAGTTCTGGAAAGAGCCCCATCCTACCACCAAGGACTTTGAAGCTCAGAGAAGTTGAACTCATCTGAGGCTGCGCAGCAAGCGAGGACGAATCAGAACTGCACACAAGCGAGACTCCAAATCCACGTCCTGTCCCATCGGGCTGTACGGCGTCCATGTTTGAAGCCACCTAAGTGGCCAAGCTTGCTAGGGCTGACCCAGGGGGCCCATAGCATAAGGCCCAGGGCTCAGGGAAGGGGCTCCTGTTCCCCTAACAAGGACCATCAGCTCAGCCTTGCACCAGAGCAAGCCCCGGTTAGAGGCCTAGAAACCTCCATGCCTACTCCAGTGGAGCTACCAGGAAGCCCCCCGGCGGCCAGTTGCCAGGAAGCCCAGCCTGTGGCCCCGCAAAGCCATCAGCACCCCATCCGCAGAGTCATTACTCTTCACCCAAGACATGCTTCTATTTGGCGAGGGCCTCTGTGCCGGGAGACCATGTGGCTTTGATTTGAATTTCACCCTGGAAAAACAATGGTTCGGATTAAGGGAAGAAACAGTTGGTGAAGTGTCATGTAAAAAAGAAAGAGGGAAAAGGGGCCCTGTCACACAAGCAGCCCTGAACTTCCGACACAGCCCTGGGCTGCCATCCTGCTGGTCGCTGCCTAGCCCAACAACCCTGGATTTGAGTCACAGGAGGCTTCCTGCGAGGACCAAGTAGATAGCCCAATGGTCTCACCCCCTCCTCTTAGAGGAGGGGGAGCGGAGGCTCAGAGCTGGCTGGCGGTGGGTTTGGTCACAGCTCTTGCCAATGTCCAAGGAAATCACAGGACACTGAGGAGAAGGGTGTGAAGCTGTGCTGCTTCCACCCAATTGGCCAGGAGCTTGGCCTCAGTTTCCCCGATGAGGGAAAGGAGTGAAATCATCCCAAGAGAAGAACCTCAGGGAGGGCCAGCGAGCTCGGCCCTGACTTCCTGACCCTCGGCCCTGATTCACGCTGGGCTTCCTCCCCAAGAGTTCCCACAGCCCCTATTTCACAGCCGAGCTGACAGAGAGGCTCTGAGAAGCTCGTGGCTCCCCAGTCCCGGGCTAGGATGTGACAACTGGGTCTTAAGGCTAGGCCTGTGGGGCCCCAGGGTCTGTGTGCTCGACCAGTGCTCTGAGAGGCCGAGGCCCCGAGGCAGTGTGGGGAGAGCAAGACCAGAAAAGCAGCTGGAAACCACTCCCACTGGTGTTGCCAGCCCCCGGAGTGCAGAAGGCAGCTCCAGGGATGGAGCCGGTTGGGGTCCCGGGAGACCCGGCTAGAGCCGTGTCTCTTGAGGACCAGTAGTTGGTCCCAGCTGTACTGGAGCCGCAAGGGTGACCTTTGCACACAGGGACGGCCACTCTTCCCCTCACCTGTGGCCTGTCTGACATGGCTGCCTTGATTACGGTTCTGGTTGTGGTTGTGGGTCTGTCGGAGCCCAACTCAGGGCCCAGAGTGTGGCCAGAGCTGTGTGTTGGGAAGCAAGGCTTGGTCTGTGGCCAGGGTCAAGGCTGAGGAGGAGCAGAACACAGTCCCCTGATGACAGATGGCCCAACAGACTTTACACCCCAAAGCCCAGGGCTGTTAACCTTGACATGAGGTGACAGAGGTAGGGCCTGGGCTTCATCACCTCTGTAGGCTGACAGGGCCTCTGAGCCCCAGGAGCTCTCTTTCACACCCACACTGTCCCAGATGTGTGCAGAGAGGGACAGAGGCTGACACAATCTGCTCCCTTGTACTGTGGGGAAGACGCCCTCTTCTCTGGGGAGAAGGCACAGGTATCAGACCTGGCCCTGTGCTGACTCACCTCCTTCAGGGGCCAGAAGAGCCATCTGTCCCCAGGAGGGTCCTCCCTGTGCACAGAGCTAAGTGGGGGAAGAGGAGCCATCTGAAGGCCAAGAGAGGGGCAGCTCTGTGGTGGGCAGCCGTGGTCTGAGAACTGGCCATCCAGCCCCTCCCCATGGGTAGGCCCGTCCTTTGCCTCAATATAGAGCAGCCCCTGGCCTCATCTCAGCAAAGCTGGTGGCGTGTAGGAGAGCTCGGAGACTCAGGCCACACTGAGCAAGTCACGTCCGGCCACAGGCCTGGGCCCATGGCAGGTAGCCAATCAAGAAGTTGCAGGCTGGGCAGAGGCTTTCCAGGAGACACCATGGCTGAGCACAGAGGCCCTCAGAGGCACCCAAGGGAAGGCGCCCAGGCCTGTCCAGAGAGGGGACACCCAGCACTGCCTGAGTTGACTGGGCCAACAGTATTGGGGTCAGGTGAGCAGGTGTCACCCTTGACCCGGTCTGCCCCAATCCCGTGGCCCCACAGCCGCTAAAAACAGAGGGAAAACATCACAAACCACTGGGCACAAAGGGCCCCCTGAAGTCATGCTCTTCTGCTGTCCAGAGGAGGAAATTGAGGCTCGGGAATTGGCAGGGGCTTGCCCAGGGTCATCCAGTACAGCAGGAACATTCTAGAACAGAGAGAAAGAAGCACCCCAAGTGGCTCTGCTCTGCACCTCCTGGGGTCCCTGGGGGACAGTTTAGGCTGCTGTCACTCGGTTGGAGAGGAAAGGCCTGAGCCTAGTGGCCAGGTGCTCAGCCATGTGTCCACACTCAGCCCGGCGGCCTGCTGATGCCAGCCAGGCTGGGCCCCAGGACGTGACAGCCTCCTTCCCCAGCCCTCCTCGCCCCTGAATCTCTGCAGAAGTTCAGCCTCTCCTTGGGCCACAAGGAGCCCTGCACGCCATCTCACGAGAGGTAAGAGGAAGAAAAACCCGCAGACACCAGCAAAGCAGCCGCACAGCTGCCACCGTTCCCCCTGGTGGAGTTTCCCTCTGCCACGGAATGGACAGGGGCTGGCCAGTCTGCCAGAGAAATCAGCCTCTGGGCTGAGCAGTGTGGCTTGGGGTGGCTGGGGCCCAGGGGTTCCAGTGGAACACTGCTGCCATTCCTTCATTCCTCATCAACCTTGAAAAGTGTCAGAGGGGGAGAGATCCTGGCCTAGAGCTGCTGGCCGCTGTGCCACCTTGAACAAGTTGCTTGCCCTCTCTGAGCTGTCATCACTGACCTATACAATAAGACTCGGCTCCATCAGCCATTCTGCATGTTGTGTGCACTGGATAGCTTTTAAAACCCGTACTTAAGGGGGCGGGGTCTCCGGCAAGATGGTGGCGCCGGGGCTGCTGCGCTCTTTCTCTCGGCTGCTGGTCCCAGCTGGGATCCTGCGCGGCTCGTCAGCACGCTCCAAATTCTACGTGCAGGACCCACCGAATGACAAACCAGACTGGCTGAAAGTTGGGCTGACCTTGGGCACCACCGCCTTCCTGTGGTACTATCTCATCAAACAACATAATGAAGATGTTTTGGAATATAAAGGAAGAAATGGATTGGAATAAGCTTTGGAAATACTTATATAGTGTGCTCCTCCTATGATTATAACAGTGCTCTGGCTTTTCCAATCTGTTGACTTGTGAATGTGAGAACAATTATATGTGAATGTGTATCAAAATAAATAAATAAATAAATAAATAAAACCCGTACTTAATTGCCTCCTGGCAATGTATGCCGGGACACACCCCTTGGCTCCTCCATGCCTCAGTTTCTCCATCTGTGGCTCATTATGGCCTGGCTGCAGGCAGCTCTCCTCTGCCCTGCTGTCCTGCCTGGGAGCAGCCCCATGGTGGACTGAAGCACAAACCAAAATAGAATTCTCCTGTCGTAAGCTGTGGGTGTCCAGTGCCGTCTCCCAGTGATGGGAAAAGTGACCAGGACAGGCTGTGTGGCTTCAGCAACATACTCAACCTCTCTGTGTTCTAGGTTCCCCACCCTCTACCTTACGGGGCCTCTGCATCAGGGACCCCAGCCTGCTGCATGCTTGGGGCTAAGGCTGGGTACGGGGAGGGCTCCCGGATCTTGCATCCCTCATCCCTTGAGCCCTGTGACTTGGCGTGGACCTTCCATCTGTCCTGGTCTCCTCTGCACGGTATTTAGTCCCTCAGCAAACTCCTCCTGCCCATGCCTCTCCAGGCTGGGCTGTGGGTCCCACAGGGTGAGGTATCCACACCTCGCCATGCACAGCTGAGTCCTGGGGACAAAATGCATGACAGGGCAGAAGTGGACAGAGTCTGCACCTGCATGGTGGCCAGGACCACCACAGCATTCTGCAAGGAGTGTAGGGGCTGAGTCCTGTTGGGATATGCTGGGGAGTCAATGTGGAGGAGTGCTCTGTGGGGAGTTGGCCAGGGGGAGTGCTTCAAGAGGGAGAGGGCTCCAGGGAACGAGTGCTCAAGGAGGGGGAGAGTGCTCCAGGGAGAGTGATCCAGATAGAGTGCTCCAGAGAGGGAGTGCTCCAGAAGGGAGAGAGCTCCAGGGAGGGTGCTCCACATAGAGTGCTCCAGAAGGGAAAGTGCTCCAGGAAGAGTGCTCCAGGGAGGGAGTGCTCCAGCAGGGAGAGTGCTCCAGGGAGAGTGCTCCAGGCAGTGAGTGCTCAAGGAGGGGAGAGTGCTCCAGGGAGAGTGGTCCAGATAGAGTGCTCGAGGGAGGGAGTGTTCTGGGAGGGAGAGTGCTCCAGGGAGTGAGTGCTCTGGGAGGGAGAATGCTCCAGGGAGAGTGCTCCAGGGAGGGAGTGCTCTGGGAGGGAGAGTGCTCCAGGAAGTGAGTGTGCCAGGGAGAGTGCTCCAAATAGAGTGCTTCGGGAGGGAGAGTGCTCCAGAGAGAGTGGTCCAGGGTTATGGTTTATGTCTAGTTGTCCCCCCAAAGCCTCATGCAGTCATGGAGTGGGGACTTCTAGAGTTTGAGGCTTGGCTCATGATCCACTGGGATTATGTGTTTAGTACTGATGGGGTTGTGGGTCTGAGTACTTCTGGAGTTATGGGTGTGGCCTAAGGCAGAGGCAGAGATGTGGGAAGCCACGCCCAGAGGTGCTTGCAGAGAGGCATGTCCCAAGGGAACCTGTCAATCATCACTGACGGGCCAATGAGCAAAGAGCACAGCAGGGCAGCTTTCTCTTCCTGCGTCATCCCCGCCTCCTGTCTATATAAACTGCTCACACTACCTCAATAAACGGGACTTGATCAGACCTTTTGACTTGTCCTCATTCTTTGCGTCTCCTGTCCGGTCTTTGTCAATCCCCACTTCTCCCCCAGGTACGAACCCGTTGAACATCCCGCAGGTCGGGACACAGAGAGCCTGAATGTAATATAAAGACAGACAGAGAGACAGACTCACGTTGTTGCTCTCTGCTCCCCTGGTTGTTCTGTTGCCTCTGTCACCATTGTCGCTATTCTGCCATCATGAACTGCTGCTCTCTGCCATGTGCCCCTCTGCCTTGGAGCCAGCTGAGTATGGACTGAAACCTCCAGTAACTGTGAGCTAAATAAACTTTTCCTTCCTTCATTTTGGGTGTCGGGTATTTGTCCCAGCAATGAGTAAAACGTGACTAAGACATCCAAGGAGTGAGTTCTCAAGGAGGGGAGTGCTCCAGGAAGGAGAGTACTGTGGGGTGAGTGCTCCAGGAAGGGGGAGTGCTCCAGGAGGGGGAGCACTCAAGGAGCAGCATAAACAGAGGCCAGTAGAGTGAGGATCTCACTGATTCCCAGGGAGTGAAATAGCCACTGGAGTGCAGAGGGCAGCGGAGCATCACATGAGATCAGACTACTCCAGGGTGGGTACAGAGGTGGGCCCCAAACCGGGCCACAACAGGGATCGGGCCTTCATTCTGAGAGCCAGAGGATGGACCCACAAGGAAGCCCGCAGGCTACAGTGGCTCCTCTGGAGTAGGGGAGGGGCTCCACAGGGGCTGGGGCGGCCCCGTGTCTCCAGCTCCTCTGTACAGTCCCGGGCACGGCGCCGTGCATGGCCTCCCTCCAACCCGTTCTTGCACAGGAGCAAGCTCTTTTTAATTATTAAATATCTTTTTTCTGGATACAAAATAGGAACTCTACAGGGCAGAGCAGTGAGAAATGACTAAGTCTGAAGGACTGCAGAGGGATGAAGGGTTCAGCTCCCTTCCTGAATTCTCTGTAAGCGGATAGCCAGGGCTCAACGCACGGTACTCAGAGGTCCTACAGTACTTCTAAGGTATGTGAGCACCCTGCTAAGATTCCCAGATTCCTTGGTAGGTAGTGAGCCCTCCATCGCTGCAGGTGTGTAAGACGTCAAAGTACACTTTTAAGAAATTAAGTGAAAGCTTAACCCTCCTTCAAATATAGATTAAATACAGGTCAGATTTTGATTTTGTATCTCATGAAGGAGGACTCTAGTAAGATGACAAAGCTGATTTGAAGGAGAGCTACAGGGATGGGCTCAGAGGCTCCTGAAGAAAAAAATTCTGGAGAAAAGAGACTTGGCATGATGCGAAACGGACTAATATTCTAACAGGTTAAAAATCAAGAATTTCTTCTGTACTTCATCTTAATTTTTTTTTTTTTTTTTTTTGTCTTTTTGAGACAGGGTCTCACTATGCAGTTGAGGCTGGTCCTGAGCTCACTTTTGTAGCCCAGGCTGGTCTCGAACTCGCATCAATCCTCCTGCCTCAGCCTCCCGAGTGCTGGGATTACAGGCGTGAGCCACCACGCCCGGCTTTCATCTTAATTTTTAAAAACTTTATTTATTTATGTTACGGCCAGCTCAGCCTGCCCTGGGGGGTGGGGCTGACACAGCATGTGGTGCTGGGGATCGAACTGTGGTCCCTGTGGTTGCCTAAGCAGGTCCTTTAGACCGCTGAGCTATCTCACCGGCCCCTCTTCTGTTCTTTAACGTCATAGCTTTTATAATTTAGCCCTTTAACAGCACACACTAGGGCCGGCCAGATTGTTCAACAGATCGAAGTGCCTTCTTAGGCAGATACAGAGACAGGGGTTCGATCCCTGGCAGGCTGTGCTGACCCCGCCCCCACCCCAGTGGCGTGCTGAAATGGCAACTGAGACTGGGTGTGGTGGCTGTAATCCTGGCACTTGGCAGGTTGAAAAGAGGAGGATCACTATGAGTCCAATCTGTGTAGCGACAAACCCTGTAGACCCTATACTAAATTAAAAATAAATAAATAAAAACTTTACTGAAATAGCAAATACTAGCTGAGCATGGTGGTGCACGCCTGTAATCCCAGCACTTGGGAGGCTGAGGCAGGAGGATGGGTGTGAATTTGAGACCAGCCTGGGCTGCAAAAGCGAGCTCAAGGCCAGCCTGAACTGCAAAAAAAAGACACACACACACACACACACACACACACACACACGCATGCATGCACACACACACACACACACACACACACACACACACACACCCCACAAATGAAACAGCAGATACTAAGTCAAAGGCATCTACCTCTGAATCGTGAAATACTGTCAGTCTGGGCTACTTGGAAACTTCACAAACCAGCTAACTCAGAACCAACAAAAAAATAATGTCTCACAGTTCTAGGGGCTGGGAAAGCCAAGATCAAGATACCCAAAGACTGAGTCAGTCTGGTGAGGGACTGTACCCAGGGCCATCACACTGAGGTACATCCCTAACCATTTTTCTGGGTTGTTATATTTTGTTTTGTTTTATCTATTTATCTAAGACAGGGTCTTATGAAGTTTCTGAGTTTCCTAGGCAGGGCTCAAACTTGTAATCCTCTGTCTCAGCCTCCTCAAGTACTAGGATTACAGGTATGTACCACCGTGCTCAGCTTCTGGGGCCTCTCTTATAAGGGCACTAACCCCACTCAAGAGCACGTCACCCTTGTGACCTAACTACTCTGCATCTTGGGGCCATTGGGTCTGTGGCCGGGGACAGGAGAGAGCCCCTGTGTGGCAGGAACATCAGCAAGGTCATAGGTGGCCTCTGTTACCTCCAGGGTCCTGTCTTCCTAATACCATCTCATTAGTGATCAAGTTTCAATGTATCTTTGGGAACATGAATGTTCAGGCCTCAACAAATACCACCAGTGGGCCCATTTGTGTTCCAGTTTGACAATGAGGATGCTTGTTGTCTTCTCTGCCTGTGTCCAAGTTTGGGGCAACTGTTCTTAACCCAGTGGGGCAAAGGCTGCAGGACAGGCAGCAGGAAGCTCTGGTAGGAGAGGGACCGCCATTCAGTCACACCACTATACACTCGTTTATCTTCTGGCTACGGAAAAGAATAGGATTTGAGGCAGAGGCTGGTAGTCAGTGGGGCCAAAGTTATGGGAAGGGAAGGCCAAGCGGGGGACCTGGTAGGAACCCCAAAAAGGAGCAGCTAGAGGAGCAGCAGAGGAGCTGTCTTAGAGGGAGCATTAAAGGGGTGCCACCCAGAGAGCCATAGGGCACCCTGTAGTGGAGGCAGGCACTGAGGGGACTTGGGAAACTGCAAGCTGCCAAGGTCCTGGGATCTCTAAGTGTCCAGGTGAGGACGCTGGCATGGCCTGTGGCAGGGGAGGGGCGAGTGGCACACACAGAGAGGAGGCCTCGGTCTGGGCTGGCATTGGCTAGTATTAGGAGGTACCTACAGCCTGCCAGTGTATCTGAGTGAGGGGAGGGGATTCTACCAGCCCCTAGAGACCAGTACGGGCGATCGTGGCAGCTGGGCCCTTGGGGAACACAGAAGTAAGGAAGAAACAGGCTGCAAGGTGACAACCGAGAGGTCGCCTTCCAGAGAGGCCTCCACCCGGATGCTGCCAGGAGAATGGAACTGGAACAGAAAATCTGGGGTTCCCCAGCCCCTTGTTTTTCTGCACCCACCTCTGGGTGGTGGCCCGCACCATGTGGGTGAGTCCAGAGCCAGCTCAGGGGACTTGCACCAGGGTTTGGCCTGTCTCATCCTGCTCTGGGAGACAGCCAGACTCTTTGGGCCTCCCCTGCTCCCCACCAGTTCTCCACAAAAGAGGCAGGGGCCGCTGGGAGGGGAGGTGGTCGCAAGGAGGGGGTGTTGGGGTCAGGAGACAAGGCCGTGTCTAGCTGGGGTCGAAGGCCTGTGAACATGTCCTGAGCTGAGCCGTTCATTTGCAGAAGGGGGAGGGAGCCTACCAGTGTGAAGGGTAATTATTTTTGCAAAACTTTATGAAGTTTCGGAAAATCTTGTTTCCCTCTTCATTGAAACCATTGTTTTTCAAGGGAAATTGAATTAGAAGGTGGTGGCGGTTGGAGGGGGCGGAGGGACAGAGTAAGCCACATGTTTTTCTAACTAACCAGGCGTCTGTCTTGCCAATAATTCCAGAAGCTTCTCATACTCCGCATCTTGGGACCACCAGGACTGTGGTCGGGGACAGGAGAGGGCCCCTATGTGGCAGGAACATCAACAAGGCCAGAGGTAGCCTCTGTTACCTCCTTTACTAGCCTGAGACAAGTGGGAGTTGGCAGAGTCCTGGGGTCAGGACTGTGGTGTCTGTGTGTAACCCTGGGAGCAACTTTTGGGAAGCGTTGAACAGCCTTGGGGAAGCTCCTTGTTTGCCCAGTGCCTCAGTTTCCCTCCTTGAAGATTGCAGTCCAGACTGGGTGCCTTAAGTGGTGAGCTAGCTGGTCAGCAGCCAAGATGGGACAGAAGCTCCTCTGTGAGGTCAACATCACTGTGGCTTCACTGATCTGCACCATGTCCTCAGCTGGTTGAGACCATCCTCCTGGCTGATTCGGTGTGATTGGTAGAGTCTGGCTGAGGCCCTACAGAGCCAAATTTAGATCAGCAGGAGAAGGTGCAAGGATTGACTAGTGATGTCTGTTAGGGATGCAGATTTTTGGAAACGATGACACCTGTGGGAGATGTTTGCCATCTTGGACCCAGTGCAAGTCTCTCAGACTCCTGTAAAGAAGCTGAGCCCTGCAGCAGCTCAAGGACAGTAAGCTTGCTGAAGGTGACTTTTCCTCCCTCCCATACTTATTTATGATATGTCTTCACTCAAAAGCCTCCCATGGCCCCTGCTGCCTACAGAGCCCAAAACTGAACTCTGAGCCAGTACCAACCACACTTCCAAACATTATTTTTTTCCCCCAGGAAATGTGTGGGCTCAGTAGGTCCTTGCAGGCACTCCAAGCTCCCCTCTCCCAGGCCTGGTGCCTCCCCTACCTGGGCCAGGGACACCCTTTGCACTTTCAGTGGATGGTCTTACCTGATGGGCTTTCCCTTTACAAGCCTAGGGTGTCACCCACCTTGCTTCTGGGCCTGGCCTCCTGGACCCCACATTTGAGTCTTTTCCTCCTGGGCCACATCTCTCAGGCTGCCTGGAAGGCTGTGTCTTAGAACCCCGACTGTCACAGGGTCCACCCAGGCCAAAGCAGTGCCTGAGTTGAGAACTAAGACAGCCCTGGCTTCCCCACTGGAATGGCTTGGGAGGGGCTGCCTTTCACTAAGGACAGGTACCTTGTTAGGACAAAATTGTGTAATACAAATCTATGTGAGCCTACGTATCATACATACAGAGTGTTCCCGACTTACGGTGCTTCGACTTAGGATTGTTTTATTTTTGATGGTGTGAAAGTGGCACGTGTTTAATAGAAACCATATCCCAAGTTTTCAGTTTGAATCGTCGGCTGGGCCAGCGATGTGCGATTTGATTCTCTCTGTAGGTGGGGGCAGCCCGCCAGGGACCACTGCCACCAAGCTGGATGTCTGCTAGGTTGGGGGTCGTAAATGTTTTTGACTGTCAATGAGGCCACCAGGATGTAACCTCACTGCCCACTGAGAAGCATCTGTGTGTACAGAGGCAGCCAGACTGTAAGCATGAGGACTTGTAAAGAAAAGGAAGCTTTGGTAAAGACAGGAAGGCCTGGGCATCTTCACCAATATCACCACTTCATTCAGCCCTCCGCCCACACGCCTCCTCCTCCTCCTCCTCCTCCTCCTCCTCCTCCTCCTCCTCCTCACCTTCCCCTGCTCGGGAAGAAGAATCTGGCCTCTGCCTTTGCTGGGCTGGTTCCTCCACCTGGGGCAGGGATGCTCTCTTGGGCTTGGTTGTACCCATCCCCAGAAATGCAGGCAAGGGTGAGGGTCTGGACTCCGACAGGCCAGGGTCTGTCCCTCCTTCTGTTCCCTCCCAGCAGCTTCCTTCACCTCCTGAGCCTCAAGAGATCACAGCACTGCCATCCACTGGCTTTGAAATTTAAATACTCTAAAATGCTTAGCATGTGCCTGGTGTGTATTAAATGCATAATTTTAAGATGTTAGCTATTAAATAATTATAAGATCCATAAATGCTGCACTGACAGCCTGGCTTCCCTGGCTGCCGTGCCCCTGGGGCTCCCTCTCTTGCCATGCTCTCATCAACACAATGCTGGAAGTTGGAGCCACCAGGGCAGGAATGGCCTTCCTATCCGCAGGACAAGAGAGCCTGATGTGTGAGTGTTTGTGAATGGATGGATGGATGGATGGATGGATAAGCGAATGCCTGGCATGGGCACCTTGGGTCTGATTTGTTACATCGGCAGTGCAGCCTGGCTGGGACTGGTTGGCTTCACCTGTGTCCCCTCCCTGTAGCAAGGCCATGAGCTGCTCCTCTCTAGCCCCACAGGTTCCTAACCAGCCCCTGAAGTGTGGTGAGCAGTAGGTGCTCAGCAAACGTGTGTTGCAGGGGAGGCTGGCTGCAGAGCAGCATGGAGGGAGAGGAGCATCTCATTACAGCCGACCCCATCCAGGGCTGATGCCAGACTGCCATAGACCTGGGGACCTTTGAAGAGCATGGCACGCCACTGATCGTTTCTGAGGCTCTTGCTGTGTAACAAATCACCCAAGACGGAACAGCATGTAGCAACCATTTCATTTTGCCCTGATGTTATGATCACAGTCATTATATTGTCCGTGGAAGCACACACAGGTCAGTTGCAATCACAGGGCAGGGGAACAAAGCTTGCCTGCTGGCGAAATGAGTATCAAAGGACTTGGACAACTTTTAACCCTCTATGCTGATTTTTAACATTGAACTGTTGTAATTAAAAGAAATTCTTAAAGAACCTTTGCATCAGTATACTAAATAGAAAAGCAACTGAGCTAGTGGTGCATGCCTGTAATTCCAGCACTTGAGAGGCTGAGGCAAGAGGATATTTGTGAGTTTGAGGCCAGCCTGGGCTACAAAGTGAATTCAAGGCTAACCTGAACTTCATAGTGAAACCATGTGTTCAAAAGACAAGAAAGAAAGAAAGAAAGAAAGAGGCCAATATCAAGTAGCTAATGCATAAGAGGTCATCCACTCAGGATGGCTGGACTTTGCCTCCATGTGAAAGCCCCACACATTCATTAAGAACTGTGTGAGTCGGGGTCCTTGCTGGGCTAGTGATCACGGTTGGATCCCCCCAGCTGGTGCCAGGCAGTGGCTGCGAGCACAGTCCCACGTCAGATGGATGATCACAAGAGGACGCATGCAGCGCTGCGCAGGGTGCTGGATGGCTAAGCTAGGATGCTTGGCAGGTTTGGGGGATCTGGTGCTTTCCCCAGGAGGGCGGTCTGTGTAAGTGGTGAAGCAGCTGTGTAAGAAAAGCGAAAGCCCTTTTCCTCTCCTGCTGCTGTGGAGTGGACATAACTGGACCGACAGCAGCTGCACCGTACGCACGTTCACGTGCCTGCCACAGGTCAAGCGTCCAGATCCCATTCACTTGGGTTTGGGTCATTGCTAGGGGTCTCCTCGGGCTGCAAGCAAAGCATCAGAAGAGCTGAAATCTCTCCTGGCTCGGGGTCTCTTCCGAGTTCTTGGGTTAGTGGTAGAATTCAGTTCATTGCAGCTGTGTGACTATCTCAGTGTCAACACTGTCAGTTGGAGACTGCCTCTGGCTCCTCAGGGCCACTGGAACTTCCTTGCCACGTGATCAAGTGGGGCATTCACACCCAGCGGTCTGGCACTCTCCAGGCCAGTGGAGCACATCCCTGGACCCTCCACCTTCCTTTAAAATTTCCTCTGTTGACGTTGGGACTCCAGGATAGACTTCCTTAAATGATCTCAAGGTCACGTGCGTGGGATCTGCTGCAACTCAAGGGATTGGGACGACTCAGGCGTATACACCGTCAGTGCTGGAATCTTGGGGGCCACCTCAAATGCCATGGACTCCAGCTGGATGCTGTCGTCTGCCCAAGCCCTTGATTCTATGCCTCAGGTTGGGGACACTTAGCAAGCATAAAATGGGAGATAGAGACTGGCAGCATCAGAGTGGGACTTGTGCCCTGAAGGCAGCCTAAACTATGGGCACCGAGGGAAGAAGGTCCTCCACACCCCGCCTGAGCAGTGCCCATCTGTGTGGCTCCAGGTCATCTCTGAAAACAGTTGCTGGGAAACACAAGAAAAAAATCACCTTCAGGTCTTCTCCGCTATCACATTTGGGGACTTAGACCATACCTCACAGCTCCAGTCTTCCTGGTCACAGCCTCAGGCTGGTCCTGATGGGCCTACGGCTTGACATGGGCTCTGCACACTGTAAAATGCTACTCTGATATATGAAATTATGGTCATCGTTCCTGCCTCCCAGCAAAGCCAAGGTGGACATGATACCTTCCCTAGGTACTCACGGAGGCTGGCAAGGGTGAGGAATGCGGCCCATCGATTCTGGAGACATTGATAGGTTTTGCATATTTCTGGAGCTGGGGTTGGCTCAGAAGAGCCAGGCTGTGCCATTTCAGGGGTCTGAGAAGTTAAGAGTTTGGGGGAGGGGGTCCATGCAGGGATAGATCTCTTCCTTGCTCTCCAAGAACAGCTTCATAGATGTTACACTGTTAAGGTTTGTGTCTGGCTATCCCCCCCCAGGCCTCATGCAGTCATGGGGTGGCTTCTAGAGGTTGTGGTTAGTTCATGATCCAGTACTGGGATTGTGGGTGTGAGTGCTACACCCATCCCGGAGCAGATAGCCTGAGTACAATGGAAGGAAGGGGGAGAGGCCTCTGCTGCCTCTGGTGCTTCTGCTGCTGCTCCTCCCTTTTTGCTCTTGCTGTTTTCCACTGCCATGAACTGCTGCCCTCTGCCCTGTACCACTCTGCCTTGGAGCCAGCTCAGTATGGACTGAAACCTCCACTAACTGTGAGCTAAATAAATCTTTCCTTCCTTAATTTAGGGTGTCAAGTCTTTTGTTTCAGCAGCAAGAGAAAAATAACTGAGACACACACCAATCAACATCTGCCATATGCATGGTTACTAACATATTAAGTGTACAGGAAAAAGAGTCTTTAGTGGACCAGACCTGTAATTGTCATGAACATGATTTTTCATGAGGATGCTAAATTTATACAAATAAAAAGAATGGATCAACATTTTAAAAAAAAAGTATGAAGGAAGGAAGATTATAGGCAAGATGAATTTAGGGCAAGATGAAGCTATTACTGGAATGACTGAAATTTGGAAAAAGAAACATTTGAGGGAGGAAGGTTTACCGCAGAGTGGCCCTGGTGCCCAAGCTCACGGGGTGTGGCTCTGTTTCTTCCTGAGTCATCAAACCAAAAGGCAGAGAGTTGAAGACAGGTCACTGTCCCCCAGTGCCAGCTCCCAGCCGAGCTCAGGATGCTCCTGTCTAACAATGGGCAGATGCAGAGGAGGCAGAAAGTGGCTCTGTGTAGGCCTAGCAGTGGCGGCAGGCGGATGACTCCAGCCAGCGTGCAGTCTGCAGCCTTCCTAGTCGCTGACTTAGCTGGATCCAGGCGCCAACTCCCTGCTAAGAAAGAGACCGAGGCCCTTCTGAGAGTGATTTCCAGTGGCCTGCAAAGGTGTGTGGAGAGAGAGCCTGTGGCAAGGGTGGAGGGACCTAGGGGTGGCTGGAAGACCCAGCAACCCAGAACCAGGGAGGGCAAACCTAGCCAGGAAATGGGCAACCAGCAAGCCTTCATCTCGGCATTGGCAGAGTAAATAAACCCAACCCTACCCAGCAGGACCGCTCCTAGTGGGCCCAGTAGGCGGTGGCCAGAGGAAATGCGGGAGGTGTGGTGCAGGGCAGCCAGGGCAGCAACTGCAGAGGCAGTGTGCCCTCTTCAAAGGGCCTAGGGACAAGCTCATAAGTAGCAGAAGGATACGGGGCAGGACTAGAAAGGAAAGGGATAGAATCCCCTTGGCCAGAACGGCGCCTCTGGTGTTGACCATCAGAGCCACTGATACCCATGAGCACTGATGCCGGGTGTGGCTTCTTGCAGCTCTTGGAAGGAAGTACTATTATGCACCCTGATTACAGATATGGAAACCCAAGGCCAGAAAATTAAACATGTGCCCGATGTCACACAGCAAGACAGTGGTACAGGTCAGCCACTGCCAACGCCAGATGTCACTGCCCATCAGTCAGAGAGCATTTCGAATCTCGAACACGTGCCTTTTGTAATTCACCATAATTCGCCAGGATGCGCTCACACTCACCATGAAGAGCAGTTGCGATCCTGTGTGCCCCCATGCCCCCACCCTGTGGCCCACGTCAATCCTGGCATTTCTGAAGGCTGTGAGGACGAGGCTCCCAGGGCTCCATCAGTACTCTGCTATGTGTGGACAGCACCAGGCATGAGCTGGAGGAAGGGAGGGGACAGGCAGGGACAAGACAGTGTACGTGCTTTGAACCTGCAGAAGGCAGAGCGGGCACCTGGAAAGATTTCCAAGGTTTACCCAGCAGATGCCAGGCCCAGAGCTGGCATCAGGACTCAGACATGCCCCTGTCACTCTCCCTGTCCTCAGGGAACACTCAGTCCAGCTGTGGGATGGGAGATGCTCAGAGAATTCCAAGAGCTGAAGAAGAAGAAGGCTCCCCGAGCCAGAAGCTAAGTGAAGTTCTTTCTTTCTTTTTTTTTTTTTTGTCTTTTTTGAGACAGGATCTCGCTATGCAGTTGAGGCTGGACTTGAGCTCACTTTTGTAGCCCAGGCTGGTCTCGAACTCGCACCAATCCTCCTGCCTCAGCCTCCCGAGTGCTGGGATTACAGGCGTGTTCCACCACGCCCGGCTCTTTTTTTAATCTTTTTGAGACAGGGTCTTGCTACGCAGTTCAGGCTGGCTTTGAGCTCACTTCTGTAGCCCAGGCTGGTCTCGAACTCACATTGATGCTCCTGCCTCAGCCTCCCAAGTGCTGGGATTACAGGCGTGTGCCACCACACCCGGCTAAGTGAAGTTCTTGATGGCCGAGTCTCCATCATCAGAGGGAACGGGCATCTGGCAGTCATGGAAAGCAAGGAAGGAGAGCTCTCTGACTGCATGGGTTGGCTTCCTAGAGGAGCCTAGGCTGGGAGCTTTGGGAGTGGAGACAGGCAGAAAAGAGGAAACAGCAGTGTGCCCTGGGAGCAAAAGGACAAAGGCTGGTAGGAGGAGAGGCTCAGGAGCAACACTGTCTTGACTGGGTTGGCAGAGCACTGGCCAGGCTGGACACTGCTAAGCCCCTACATACGGGTGCTCATGAAGATTGGCAACTGTGGGGAGAAGTCATGAAGGAGTCGTTCTAGGGGGATGAAGCTGGCAAGACCAACTCTACCAGCCACCCTGGGCTGTCCTAGTGGAAGCGCAGAAAGTCCCCGTCCCAGGAAACCCCTCGGTCCCAGACAGAGCAGGGTAAACAGTTACTGTAGAGCAATTTCTTAGTCTCAGGGTCACTGAGTTGCTGGTGCTGGACCCTGATGGGTGTTCACCAACATCCCTGGAAGACCCTCGTAAGGTACCATTGTGCACCCCCCCTGGCTGTGGCAGGGCCAGATGCTCTCCACAGAGGTCAACTGCCCAGGGTAGATAATCGTTGTCCTAGATGAGTCCGAGGCTGAGATCCAGATGTGCCCAAGGGCTTGTGGATGTAAGCAGCAAGGCTGGGCCTATTTCAGTGACCAGCAGGACATCCCACGGAGCAGAGCCACATGCCTGCTTCTGACCCGGGCCATCATTCACCCAGCCTGGGCCCTGAGCTGGCCTCCACTTGCTGGGTGTCACTGAGCAGGCCACTCTGAACTCTGAGCCCCAGTGTCAGCTTGGAGGTTTCAATGTTCTGACTTTTCAGGGGCCAGGGGAAGGTTGGCCCAGCTGGCGCAGGTAGGAGGGTGGCATGTGGCACAGACTCAGAGACAGGGAAGGAAGATGATGGATCTGGGCCTTGAATGCCAGGCCCTGCTGCCTGGCCTTGGTCAATGCTTTGCCTCTGCCTACAGGGGCTCCCCTTGGCAGAGCAATGAAGGAGGCTGAGGAAACGAAGGGGGCCTGGTCACACCACCCTGAGGAAGCCTGCCTCTGGCCATCACCTCCCTCCTTCCTCCGGCCACTGCCTGCCAGGCCTTTGTCTTCACTGAGCTCTTAAGAAATAACTTTTGAAAGAATGGAGGGGGTGGGCTGGGGAGATAGCTTGCCTGGCAAGCACAGGGCCTGAGTTCAATCCCAGGTACCAAAAAAAAAAGAAAGAAAGAAAGAAAGAAAGAAAGAAAGAAAGAAAGAAAGAAAGAAAGGAGGAAGCAGCAGATGTCCGGCCCAGCCTCCACTCCGTCTCACAACTCAAAGGTGGAGACTGTAAAAATCAAGGTCCCAGACATCCTGGAGCTGTCCCAGCCCTGCAGTTCAACCACCAGGCCACCTCCACTCCCCAGCCCCTG
Source organism: Myocastor coypus (assembly GCA_004027025.1). Classification (NCBI taxonomy): domain Eukaryota; kingdom Metazoa; phylum Chordata; class Mammalia; order Rodentia; family Myocastoridae; genus Myocastor; species Myocastor coypus. Next base: position 40,637 of record PVJA010007681.1, read on the forward strand.
CTCCCAGCTCTCCTTCTCCTGCGCCCAATCCCGCCCGGCCTGGCTCATGTGACCCTGCAGGGACAGCTGCAGGCAGGATGCGCCCCCACCTTGAGGCAATCTCTCTCCAGGCAGAGCACATGGGGCCTAGCTGGGGGCTGCCTGACAAGGCCCGCCAGGCTCCTTTGGGGAGACTCAGAGCCCCCGAAGTACCCCCTCCTGCTCCCCACCCTGTGGTTTGCCTGCAGAGGAAGCGGCAGCTGGGCCCGAACGCAAGACCTAGAGACTTGCTTGTTGGGGCTGGGTGGAAAGTTACAGCCGCCACCACCAAGGGCTTTGAAGACCAAACTGTTTGTGTTCCCCACAGCTATTTGTGGCCAAGGCGCCCACCACCCCCACCACCCTGGCTCAGAGGTGGAGACTGAACGGAGCTCAGAGCACTGTGGTTGTTCCCAGGCTACCCCACCAAGCCCGACAAGCCAACAACTCAACCTGTCTAAGCTAGACCAGTGGTGGAAACCCAAGGGACATATACAACCCATGATCTCTACCCAAGTAACCCTGCTCAGGTCAAGTTAACCAACCACCCAACTACCCAACCATCTAACCCAGTCAAAAGTAAGATCAACCCATGTAACCAAGCCTAATTCAACCAGTCAAACTCAAACGGCCACCATTTAATCCAACCTACTCCACTGATCCATCCAAGTCAGACAACCTAATGCAACTCAGCCCTGTGAAACTAGTCACATGGGAATACAACCCAACTCTACTGGCCCAAAGCACCCCAATGTACCTAATCCAATTGAACTCAAACAAAGTCAAACAAAGTACCTAATCCAACTGAACTCAAACCTCAAACAAAGTCAACTCCATAACTCCACTCAGTAAGTTCAATCCAACTCATTGCACCCAGCTCAGGCCAACCCAGTTTTCCCTACCAAAATGTTCCAACCCAACTCAACTATAGAGGCTGCTTCTCCTCCTTCAACTCCCAGGGAAAAAGAAGCACAGGGAAGCCGGGCGTGGTGGATCACGCCTATAATCCCAGCACTCGGGAGGCTGAGGCAGGAGGATTGGTGCGAGTTTGAGACCAGCCTGGGCTACAAAAGTGAGCTCAAGGCCAGCCTCAACTGCATAGCAAGACCCTGTCTCAAAATGGCAAAAAAAAAAAAAAAAAAAAAAAAAAAAAAAAAAAAAAAAAAAAAAAAAAAAAAAAAAAAAAAAAAAAAAAAAAAAAAAAAAAAAAAGCACAGGGAAGGATAGAAACTTATCCGAGTCCACACAGCTGCTGAGTGTCAGAGTCAGAACTAGAACCCAGCTGATAGCTCACTGTGAGGCTGTCATGCCTGTACCCCTGGCCGCTCACGGGGCTCAGAGCCCAGAAGGTACCCCTGGCCCAGACCTCTTCCCAGCATGCACAGCAGCTCTGCTGCCTAGGCAGACCCTGCCTGTTCTACCTCATCCTGTATCTTTGCAACTCCGGGACACTATTTCCTAGCTCCAAATCCTGCACCCTTGGCCATACATAAGGCCAGATCTATTATCTATTTCAGATTGAGAAGAAACAACTGTTCTCCCATGCTGAGAGCATGGGTCAGTAGAAGTAGCCCTGCCCTTGCCAGGCCAGAGGGTCTTGCACCAGTGGTGAGCAGTTGATCCACCTTTGGATCCTGCCTGTGGGATACTTGTCTCCCTGGGTTATAGGGGAGGCCTGCTGGTTCTGAGAGCCCCAGGTCTCTAGACGAGGGCTCACCCTCACCCTGGGAGGGGGGCAGGAAGGCAGCTCTGGAAGGAGGGGTGCTGAGAGCACCAAGAGGCACAAAGAGCCTGGCACACGGGGTCTCAGCCACTCATTCAGAAATGACAGCACTGACACTCAGAGATGAGGAGTCAAGGCCTGCCTAGATCACATGAGAAAGAAGGTGGAGCTGAGAAGAAACAAAAGTCCCCTCTGTCTCCTAAAAACAAAAACAACCAGGCCATTAGGCACAGGTGACAAGTCACCACCCTAGAAGTGGGGCAGCTAGTAGTGCAGAGGCCACCCTCTGAATCAGCCACCCAGGTTCCAACTGAAACAATGACCACCTTTGTGAACTTTTGGTGCCTCAGCTTTTCTACCTGTGGAATGGGAATAATAACTTTTCTTTCCGATGCAAGAAGAGACTCAGATGTTGGCAGTTATCAAAGTTCGCCAGCACTTGGTGCTTAATGATTGCATGTTAGTAAAGAAGAGGGCTTCCTCCCACATCACAACAGTGCAGTGACAGCCTTGGGGTTGTGTGCATGCATGAGCATGCGTGCGTTTGGAGACAGGGTCTTGCTAAGTTGTCTATGCAGGCCTTGAACTTGCTGGCCACTGAGGTAGTTGAGATTACAGGCATATACCTCCAAGCCTGGATGAAATGAGATTTTTCTGTGTGCTGTAGATTGAACGAAAAAACTACACACTGAGCTACATCCCCAGTCTTCCTTTTTTAATGTTTTTATTTTGAGACAAAGTCATTCTAATTTGCCCAGACAAGACTTCAAAGTTGCCATCTTCTTGCCTCATCTTCCTCATTGCTGGGATTATACGTGTGTACCACCACACCAGTCTTCTTGGTTCTAGCTTTCTCATAGCGAGAATGATACGGAGAAAGGTCAATAGAATCCTGCATAAATTTGGTTGGGACAGCTAGTGGTACGTAGCACTCAATCAATGGAAGCCAGTGTGGGCCAAGGTCAAGCTCTCATTGGACCACCATAGGTCACATGGCCAGCTGCAAACCAATCATGGCAGCCAGGGTTGAGGAAGCTCTGAGTGGCCAGCCTGAGTCAGGTGACTCCTGGGGGTGTGGCCAGGTCCACCTAGGCCCAGGGAATTGATTGGATTTCCGTGCCATAGTCTAATACCCACAGAAGAGAGCGCAAAGCCGGTGCTCCAGCACCTGGAACCTAAGAATCGGAGAAGAGAAAGGAGCCTCTGCTACCTTTTCTCTGAGGACATAGAAAGGCATCACCAGATGATTGAAAGGCTTTTTTTCTTATTGGAGGAGCCAGCACAAGGGACTGAGGGACCCAAGGCCTTTACACTGAGCTACACTCCCAGCCCTTTTCTATTTTTTGAGACAAGGTTTTGCTAAGTTTCCCAGCCTGGCTCCAACTTGCAATCCTCCTTCCTCAGCCTCCCACAGCACTGGAATTGCAGACATATACCACTGAGCCTGGCTGGCTGGGGACGTCTTATGATGGTGTCTCTGAGGGACATGAGTAATGATTTGTCCCCCACTGAAGCTTCCTTCAATTTACCAGAAATACAGTTTTCTGCCAATTGACCACTGGGGCCATTCAAATTAATGATGATGATAATAACAGCTGCCATTCATTAAGCATTTACTGTATGCTTTGCACTGTTCTAAGCACTTCCCACATATTAACTCATTCACAAGTCCATGCAATACTCCTGGGTGGCAGGATGATCATAAACTCTGTTTTACAGAGTAGGAAACCAAGCCAGAAGTAGTTTAAGCAACCTGCCTAAGGCCCTGCAGCTAACCAGTAAAAGTCTCCAGCCGAAGAGGCTGAAGGAATCAATAGTTTGGCCATCTGCTGAGGTAGCACTGCTATGGGCTGTCTCCCTTCCCCGGTCAACTCTGCCTCTGCCTTCAGGGCAGGTAACCGTAGTCTCTGCATCTTGTCCACCTTCATGCAGTCTCACAGGAAGACCTCAAATCAGCCTTACCTTCCCCAGATGAGGTAGATGAGGAAACAGGCTCACAGAGGCAGAGTGCCTGCCCAGGTCACACCCACAGCGGGAAGAGGTGGCTCAGGGTGGGTGGCCCCTCTTGCCCTGTGGCAAGGGCCTGGATAAATGAGGCGCGACTGTGGTTGTGGTGGAACATTCTGTCCCCAGCTCAGCTCTATCCCCAGCATGGTCCAGAAAACCTGTGAAGGGGGGATGGGTGAGGACAGGCACGGCCTGAGTACCCCACAAGCTGCACAGCCCAAGGCTTGGTCCCAGGTGCCCCTGGCTTTGGGTCCATCGGGACCACGGTCTGACCCTTGTTCCGCTCCACAAGCCCATACTGCATGTCACACCAGAAATTCAGCCTCTCACGTCCTGTTCTCTAACAGGGGGAACAGAACTGTAAAGTCAGCCACTGGGTTGTTTTCAAAACATTTTTTGAAATGCTTCCTGAAAGGGAGGGAAAGTCCATGGGAAGGAGAGGCAGAGGAACCCCAGAAACAGAGGAGAGCTTGTCCTCAGGACAGAGAGCTGCAGAGAAAGAGACCCAGCTGGCAAGGTGTTTCCCCTGCCCTGGCCACCACCACCTCAGCCTGGTGACACCAGCCTGTCCCCCCATTTCCGTTAGTCCAGGTGATGAAGGCCTAGTGGTGGGGACGGACAGGCGGTCAGCGGTACCCTGGTGCTGCTGCTATGAGTTTGCAAGTGGCAGTTGTGAAATATCTGAAAACTCGTAGGCCTGTTATTGTAGTTTGAAAATAGCTTTGGTGGGAGGAGTTGCACCCTAGAAATTGGCAAGACTACAAACCAGCCCTTACTCCCACCTTTCTTTCTTTCTTTCCCTGTGGCCTGGGGGCCACTTCCAGCTGTGTCCCTTCATAGCTGCATGACTGTGGTTTTGTCCTTCCACCTCTCTGAGCCTCAGTTTCCTCCCCTGTGCAGTTGGAAGATGAACACCTGTCCCACAGGGTCACTAGAGAAATGAATGCTAAGTATGTCCAAAGCAGCCACACACAGCCGGCACCTCGTCGTGTCCCCTGTCGCACAAACCAGTCCTTCTGGCTGGCATCTCCCGGCACAGAAGGGCCTGAGCCTGCTGCGCATTCTCTCCCGGGGTAGGAGGGGATGCCACTAGGGCACTGGTAGGTGCTTTGGTCCTTAAAAGTCAGCAGTGGTTGAACTCTCCACGTTCACCCTGCGGGAGAGAGGAGGCGGGAAACAAAGATGGTGACGAGGATGTGTTTCCTGGAATCGCAGGAAACGACAATCAGGTAATGTGTCTGACCTGTCCAGAAATGACAAGCGCTGGGAATGAAATCACATCTGGCTTCAAAACACAAAGTTCTGGGGAGGCACCCAGGGAAGGTCGCTTCTCCCTTCTTTGCCTTGTCTATTTTTGTCTTTCCTTCTTTCCTTCTTTCCTTCCTTCCTTCCTTCCTTCCTTCCTTCCTTCCTTCCTTCCTTCCTTCATTTTCCTTCCTTCCTTCCTTCATCTTTCACCCCTCTCTTTCATCATTCAGTTATAAGGTTTTCACTCATAATGTAATTATTTGGTAGAATTTCCTGCCCACCCACTCAGGCTGGGTAACAAGACACCAAAACCAGTAGGAGCCCACAGGCAGTGGGGGAAGACGATCCCAACATCCCGTTTCAATGTGACATGTTCCTCTGGCCACGGCAGGGTTCTGAGGTGGCACAGAAGGTCTGCAGGAAGAGGAGGCTGTGGCTGTCACACAGGCCTGGAGGTTGCAGTGGGTGGGGCCTGCCAGAAATGGGGCTGAGGGGCCAAGGGAGGTGGGATGCAGAGAGAAGCCAGGTGCTTGCATGGCTAGGACAGGACGCTGTTCAAGACCCAGCAGGATTGTTTCCAAGGACCAGCAGAAGGCAGAGAGGAAGCAGAGGATGGTTGCTTAAGCCTCAGCTCCCCAACTCTAGAACTGGCTTTGGGGAAGCCCTGGCCTATACAGTAGCCTTACAGTGAGAAGCCTCGTAGCCTCACCTCTGCAGTGGAAGTCTGAGGTCGCCCCCATCCCTGACACACCCCCTCCACAGAGTCCACCCTCCTTTCCTTTGAAAATAACACCAGGCCCTCCCTGGGGAAGAGCGGCCACTCCCTTGGGCTCCTTCCCTGCGGTTTGGGGCAGGTGGCAGGCTGATTCCCCACCCTACCTCACCTCGAGGAAGAGGTTCATGGCTCAGGTGAGTTCAGCACTGTGTACTGCACCCAAGGTGTCTAGGGAAGTCAGTCCTGGACTGGCCAGAACAAGCCCTTCGTGTCATCCCCAGGCCTGCCTGCCGCGTCCGCCGCAGCTCACAGGCCTCGCCCTCACTGCAGGGGCTATACACTCCTCTTGTCCCCAGTGCAACCTCCACCTGGGAGAGGATCTGACCACGGCCCCTGACAGGGCTCTGTGCCAGCCTCCAGCGTCTCCAGCCATACCAGTGCCCTCAAATCCATCTCCACAGCAGCCATCCACCTGGGCCTCCTGGCCACAACTCAGGTCTGGCCAGTCCTTCACCCAGAATCCTGCAGTAGCTCCCCCTGCCTTGGGAGGGGAAAACAAAATTCTCCCAGTGGGCTTCAGGTCCCACAGGTGTTTTCTCCCCCAGCCCCAGGCCTCACTCACCCACTGCAGTCCCTCCGGTCTCTCTGCTGCCTCTGGAAAGTGCCAAGCCTGCTGCACCCCAGGTCTTTGCCTATGACTCTCTCCTGTCTGGGAATCGTACCGCAACCCACCCCCCAACAGTTCGGCCCACACACTCTTGTCCATCAGGTGCTCGAATACCCATATGTGTCTGTCCCTTGCAGCTTATTGTCTTCGGACTTCCTTCCCCACAGCTGTACTCTGCAAAGACAGAGGCTCTGGCTATTCTGTTAAGCTGCAACCCAGCACCTGGGACAGTGGCCCACTGCAGTCACTAGGCCAAGGGTAGCTGGGTGGGGCAGGGGCCACCACACAGCCCTAAGGAGCATAGCATCAAGCACTCCTGGTGTAACCTAGGGAGTGTCACTTAACTGCTCTGAGCCTCAGTTTCCTCATTTGGTGAAACAGATTACACTAACACCCACCTGGTGGTCCCTGGAAACCTGCTGCACTGCCTGACCGGTAGGGGCACTCAGGGTGTGTTTGCCAGCAATCCCCAGCAGCGGTCTGGAGTCGGGCTCTCGGCCTGTCTGTCGGGTTCACAACTCAGCTCTGTATACCTAGGGCTGTGTGGCCTGGGGTAAGTTACACAACTTCTCTGAGCCCCTGGATTTCTCATCTGTTAAAAAAAAAAAATATATGGTAACACCTGCCTGACCCAGGTTTGGAAGGGAGTGAAGGATTACACAATTCAGTTCTGACAATCACTGTGACCCAAACTGGATTGGGAGGCACCAAGCTGACAGTAGCCTGCAGGGGTGGTCAGGGGGGCTGGCGAAGGACTCTCAGTTGGCTGAGCTTGGTCTCGTTTTGTCACTCAACAAACAATCCTAAGTATATGGGCTGAGGCACTGTTCTAGGTACTGAAGACATGATAGTGACCCAGACAGGCAATGAACCTGTCACGAGTCTAACAAAATGGAACGTCAGAGGGACAAGTGCCAAGACTGGGGGGGAGGCAGAGAATAGCAGGAAGAGGTTGGGCTGAGCTGTGGAGTACGGGGCCAGGAGCCAGAGCTTGGATGGGCACTGACGGGTGACGCAGCTGCCAAAAGTGACTCTCAGATTCTTGGTTGCATCACTGAGAATAGGAAGCCCAGAGGATGGAGGGGGAGCCGCTTTCCAGCTGTAAGGAATGCACCCCACCCACCACCAACAAGGAAGAGTTGGCTCCTGATTAACACCCCAGGTCGTCTGCCCCCTGCCATTCTCACCACTTCTATAAGAGCCCTTTGCTCTCCTTCAAGGAACCTCACTCCTCCTTTAATCTCTATGTGGTCCTGGCAGGAATGGCAACCTTCCCCAGCTCAGCACGTGACCAGGCCTGGCCAATCAGAGCACTGGATCCTGAATCCCATCACTGGTTGAAAGAAAGCACATGACTCAAGCCAAGCCAATGAGAACCCGTCCTCAGTGTTCCGCAGGGGAAACTCCCCTCCTGCCCACCACCACACTCGGTGAACTAATAAAATGTAAAATCCCATTTTACATTGGCCTGCAGGAAAATGAAGCCAAGACATTGTAAAGCGCTGCAGAGTGACAAGAATCTGAGCCAGATAATGTTGCCTGAGGTTCTGTGTCTGAAACCATATAACCCTGAAATTTGCAGTTATATGAGCCAATAATTAAGCCAGTTTGTGAGGGATTTCCACAATACGGAATTAGAAGAATCCTAGCCACTCCAACCTCAAGAAGCTTTGTTCTCCTGCACCATGCGCAGAAGAAAGCTTCAAAGACGGCAGGGGGTCCTCAAAACCGTATCATCTAAGGGACAGTTGAAGATGAGGTAGCCTGCGGGCAAAAACCTTGACATTGGCAGTTAGAGTGGGCCTCCTTGTTAGTCACGTGACCCCTGGCAGCCGCCTTCCGCCTTTGTGAAGCGGGCACGTGACTAGTGCTTTCCCTGTGAGGAGGCCTGAGAGCCTGAGCAGTGTGCCCAGCTCGGTGTCTGGAGTCCTGCATAGCAGAGCTGGCTAGGGTGAGAGCGGCAGGGATGGGGCCAGCAGGGTGCTAGACTGGGACAGGAAGTGGGAGGATGAGAAGGCAGACTTGGGGGTGACAAGCACAGGCTCAGAGGCAGGCTGCAGCTCCACACGAAGGAGAACTTTCTCCCAGGGAGCTGGCCCCTAAAGCCCTGGGTTGCCTTGACAGGTAATGAGGTCCCCGTCCTGGAGGTATGAAGCCACTTGGGAATTCAAGAGGATTTAAGCATCGGTTGGGGTTAAAAAGGAAAAGACGGGGAGGACCACTAAAGTAGCAAGGAGGGGGGAGTCAGGACCCAGCTCCCAGGAGGCTTTGCTCTCTGCCCTTTGATGGCATTCTCAGTTTGGCTCTGGCCCTGCCCCATCTCATGAGTCCCGGGCCCCACCCCACAGAGTGCCCTTTACTAGGCCTCACTGAAACACAGAGACAGCCCGAGGGCACCTGCATGGGACCACTGTGAAAAAGTCCTTTCCTTCCCAGGTTATCCTAAGCTGTGGGAGGAAGTTAGGACTTCTGGGCACTTATAAAGAGCCTACCTGAGAAGCCAAGGCAGTAAAAAACCGAAACAACAACAAAAAAAAGGATATTTTAAAGAATTGGCTCTCAGGTATATGGGCTCCCCTGGACTACCTGAACCTAGAGACCCAGGGAAGAGGTGACACTGCAGTGTATCTCCTCAGGTAGTCCACAGGATGTGGTCTCTCTTCCTTGGAAGACTCTTTTCTCCTTCTAGGCCTTCAACTGACTAGACCAGGCCCACCCACACTGTGTCGGGCCACCAGCTTTATGCAGCCTACTGACTAAAACATTGATTGCATCTAAAAAATACCTTTGGGGGGGCCCAGCGGGATGGCTCAGTGGTCTAAAGCGCCTGCTTGGGAAAGCTTGGGCGGCTTCAGGGACCGCGGTTCGATCCCCGGCACCACATGCTGCGCCAGCCCTGCCCTCCAGGCGGGCTGAGCCGGCCATAAAAATGAATGAATAAAAACAAACAAAGGTTCTGAAACAATAAAAAAATAAATAAATAAAATTAAAAAAAAATACCTTTGGAGCAACCTGTGATCTAACTTCTGGCTTTACATCCGGGCACTTGGGCCTCACCAGGTCATGCATAAATTTGCCCATCAAATTGGGATTTTTCCCTGTGACAACCAAAAGGCTCCTGACAGATGCTGTCCATCCACAGGCAGATAATGGATAGGACACTTCCCCAGCATTCCCCAGCGTTCCCCCTAGAACTGTGGCAATAGAGTGTCTTGGTTAGACCACTGGATTTAAGAGTCAGAATATAAACTTCTGTCAGGAGAAATGACTATTATAGAAGAAAAAAGAAATAATAAAGAAGAAACTAATTTTGTTGAAGTCAGAATCAATGTCAGCCTACCTAGAGGCCACTCCGTCATTCACTGGAGGCCCTAGCTTCATAGACAACCCCTGGGCATCCTAGCAGGAGGACAAAGCAGGGCCAGGAAGGCCCCGATCCTGAATTCAGAAAGGCTCTGGTCCATCCCAGCCCTGTGCTTCTTGGCTGTGTGACTTTGGGCCAACCTTGGCCTCTCTGTGCCTCAGCTTCCTAACATGAACTGCAGAAACATGGCCCTGAACCACACCAGGTGTGGATGAAGGTGTCACACATGCCCTGGATCTAAACAGAGTAGAGCACTTAGCAAGAGCCTTTACTGGTGCCCCTACCAACCTAGCACAGCATGCCACACAGGAAGGGAGAAATAGGCTATTGGGAGATGATGATGTAGCTATAAGAAGGAAAAAAAAAATAGACGAATGAGAGAATGAGACTGGCAGCAGTGATTGGGATGCTGGGGGCGGGGGAGGGTGAAGCCCAGCTGGACTTAGACAAAAGCAGAAGGAAGACAGAGACTCAGGAGGTGACTTGGGGGTTGACAGGTGCAGAGCATGGTCCAGCCTGGCCAGTGTAAGAAGATGGAGCAGGAGCAGAGGGTGTGCCAGGGGGGCCTTGGGCACCATGCTGAAGGGTGTAGAGGTGAGGTGGTGGATGCTAGGGAGCTATGGGAGGCTTTAGGCCACGAGAGGACCTGTTGTTTTGCATTCCCTGGGGCTGCAGTGGGGCCAAAGGCTCTACCCCAGCCCAGACTCCATGGATGAGTGGGCTCTGCCCACGCCTTCCTCAGGCTTCCTGGAGGCTAGACTGAGCAGTAAGAACCACGGAAAGAAGCAGGCAACAGCCAGCCTGTCTGACACCTTGACCACATACAAGCAGAGAGCTCTGTGCTGCATGAATCTGCAGAGCGGGCCGTGTGGTGAGAGCCTTGGTAGCTCTCCTGTGGTGGAATGGCTGTGGCAGCCTCGGGGGCCGGTCCTCAGCTGTCACACATGGGCCCCGAATCACACAGGCAGCCCCTTGGGATGGAGGAGCATCAGGTGTGTAGGGCAGGCAGGGAAGGTGACAGACGGCCCCAGACTTCCGGAGTCAGACTCTGCCTGCAGGGGCCTAGGACTCCACATCACTGGAGCTGCAGGCCTCGGCCACCACTCTTTCTACACAGGGCATCCCCTCCAGAGCCACCTGGATTCTGGGCTGGGGCTGCCTCCTGCCTAACTTGGCACTCCGGGGACATGACCTCCTGCAGCCCTCTGCCCTCACCCCACCACCGAGGTGGCTACAGATGCCACCGTAGGCAGACTCCTCGCAGCCATGGGACCTCTGCTACTCAGCCCTGGTCACCTGTGGGCTCATCCCTTGTGACCTGTCCTGAGATCTGACCCCAACTGTTCACCATCCCTCACCTACAGAGAGGTGCAGGCCACAGCCCTGGGAACAGTCTCTGCTCATTCCACCAGCTTCCTAACCCCCACAACACACACAACCCAGCCCACTGCCTTCCACAAAGCCACTGTCCTGCTTCAGCCTGCAGGTGTCCACTCGTAAGCAGCACCAAAGCCCAGCCATCTCCTTCCCTCCAGCCCACCCAAGCCCCTTCTCCTACCCCAGTGACTTCCCTACAACGCAAATGAGGGCTACCTTCCCCTGCTTTGGTTCCCCATTGCTGTTATTGCCAAGTGTAAAGGTAGTCACAAAGAGTCCTGAATCAGCCTCTGCCCACCAGTAGTCCAGGCTCAGATAGGGTTGGGAGATCAAGTACTGGGACTTGGCCAGGTACATTTTGACTTCAGATAAATAGAACACAACAGTACGTTGGTACTTGTCAATTCCAGGAGACCAGCTGAGTACTGAATGTATCGTTTGGCCTAGAAAGGGCAACAAGTCCTGAAGTCACCCTTTTCCATCAAAATGCATCCATTAGGTCAAGTGTGGTAGCCCACACCTGCAGTCTCCACACTGGGGAAGCTGAGGCAAGAGGGTTACCAGGAGGAGTTGGAGGCCAGCCTGGGTTACACAGTGAATTCAAGCCTTCCTTGAACTACATAGTGAGGTCCTGTCTCAAAAACACAAACAAAAAAATGCACAGAGTAACAAAGTATGCCTCTTTTTTTTTTTTTTTTTAAATTAGAAGTGCTCAACACAGATAACATAGATATTTATTTATTTATTTGTTGCATTATAGCCGCCTCAGCCTGCCCTGAGGGTGAGGCTGGTACAGCATGTGGTGCCGGGAAGGGATCAAGGCTCAGTCCCTGCAGTTGCCTAAGCAGGAACTTTAGACCACTGAGCCATCTTGCTAGCCCCCAAACCTTTTTTTTTTTTTTAAATGGCTGGCTCAGCCTGCCCTGGGGGTGGGGCTGGCACAGCATATGGTGCCAGGGATCGAACCTCCATATCTGCAGTTGCCTAAGCTTTCCTTTTTTTTTTTTTTTTTTTTTTGAGACAGGGTCTTGCTATGCAGTTCAGGCTGGCCTTGAGCTCATTTTGGTAGTGCAGGCTGGTCTCGAACTCGCACTGATCCTCCTGCCTCAGCCTCACAAGTGCTGGGATTATAGGCATGTGCCATGACGCCCGGATTATGCCTCATTTTTTAGCAGATCCCATGTTACATTTGGTATCTTATATTATAGGCCCAGAGTAATCTTAATCTGCACCTGTAACCTCCCTCCCTCTCCTCAGCTGGGAGCTAGCAAGATTAACCCCTGGTGTGCTTGAGTTGACCCCTTGAAGTGGAAGCCAGGAAGCCCTGCCTGAAGACTCAGGCCAGCCTTAAGAGGGTCCTAACCCTCTTTGGGGGGGGTTGATGCAAATTAAGGACCTTGGTTTGAAGGAGGGCTCTCTCCCAGGCATAGGATCCTAGGGAATCCTGGCACCAAGGCCCTATGAGGGCCTCCAGCAAGGGAGAAGGCCCAGGGTGGTGTGGTGAGGTTGTGTAGAACATTCTGGAAACGCCTGCCTCAGTGAACCTGACAACAGTGTGGCTCATATTAGAACCTTTTAATAGAAACCAAAGCAGCCAGTTCTGGACCCCAGCCACTCAGAGATGGCGCAACTGACAGTGGGTGACCTTTTCAAAGCTTCCAAGGCAGTTATCACACACACACACACACACACACACACACACACACACACTGGCCAGGAGTCACAAGAGTATCTTCTCCAGCAGTGCTGGAGCCTGAAGTCTGAGGTCAAGAAGGGAGCAGCGCTTTCATCCCTGCCCTTGGGCCCCTGAGGTGACCCTTCCCTGCCTCTCCCTGGGCTTTTGGATCTAGAGTCCCCCCTCCTCCCCCAGATCCCTCTGGTCTCTCTGCTCCTGGGCTACAGCACCTCCCTTGGCACATGACCTTATATCAGGTCTGTAATCACGCAGGGGCCCACCTAAGGTAGTATGAGCTTGGTGGCCTGTGACCTGATTCTCCACACATCTGTCGGAGGGCAGAGGCATGAAAGGGGCAGGCTCCCCACAGAGGTTACACGGGTCACACAGGTGGGAGGCTGTGTGTAGGACCACGCATGCTGCACACACACACACACACACACACACACACACACACCCCGGGGAGAAGCAGGATGTGGAAAGCCCTGGAGAGTTGCAGCAGGTTTGGAGCCAACTTCCCGCAACCCAGTGAAGAGGTACGGAATGAGTTGCCCACACTGCCAGGCAAGAGGTTGCCGGAGGCTCAGGGTACAGTCTTTGCCTGGCATGCAGGAGGCCCTTGGTTCCATCTACAGCACCCAAAGCCAGTGAGGGGGAAGTAGGAGCAGTAGTTGGAGAGTTAAGTCAATAATAATGGTGAGGGCTGGCCAGGTACCTCAGCAGAGCAAAGCTCCTGCTTAGACAGACTCAGGGACCGGACTTCGGTCCCTAGCATGCCATGCTGGCCCCCCCCCGGGGGGCACACTGAGGTGGTGACTGAGACTGGGCATGGTGGTGCCCGCCTGCAATCCCAGCACTTGCGAAGCTGAAAACAGGAAGATCACTCCAAGTCCAATCTGTGTGCTGAGACTCTATAGAACCTGTACTAAAAATACAAAATAATAATAATAACAATAATAATAATGAGGAGTGGAGGGTGAGCCAGGCTCTAGCTTGGCAATGGTGGATGGCAACAGCATTCACAGGAGGTAGCGCTTCGGAAGTTGCTCAGGGAGCTGGAGCACTGCGTCACCGGCAGGACCTCTGCAGGAATGCTGTGGACCTGGGCACCTCTTAGGTACTCCCCATGCAACTATCATTCCTGCCCCTTCCCTCTCTCAGCCCTCTCTGTGTCCCTGGAGGCTGGTGGTCGCCTGTGTCACCAGATGCCCCTGCCCTCTGGCTGCTGGGCTCCCCGCACATCCTACTTCTGTCACGCTTTCCTGTTGGAGGTCAGGACTTCCCATTGCTGCTGGCCTCTGGATGCCTCGTCACCCTCGTTGGCCCCTCTATCTTTCCCTACTTTCCCTCAAGAGCTGCATCACTAACTGTCCTTCAGGAGCCCTTTGGGGGCGTTCTCTCTCTCCACCAAGATCCTAAAGATGACACCCAAATGGCAGCTTGCCAGGTCTGTCTGCGAAAGCTTTGCTGTTTCATCAGCAGACTTAGGTCTCTGAAGGCCAAGACCCCTCCACGGCCTGGACACGATGCACCCAGCCCCGGGGGTCTGAGGAGGGGAGCTGCACTGTGTTTACCCTTGCTCCTCTTGTACAGAATTAGCCTGGCTTTTTCTTTTCTTCGTTTCTTTTTGGCCACTCTTCTCTATACACCTGAAAAACAGTTTATCAAGTTCTATTAAAAATCCTGTCAAACAGGCTATAGGGGAAACAGCTGACACATTACTCCTATGTAGAAATCAATTAGGGCAGGCTTAGCACTTTCTACAAATGGGCACGGCCCTGGATAAGCACGATATGCTCGGATTCCTCGTCTTTCCCACAATGTAGAAAACTGAAAACTGGGATGGCATACACGCATTCCTCTCTGCTTCCTAGCTAGGAAGGGTTGTTGTTGGAAGATGGTTGTGTGTGTGTGTGTGTGTGTGTGTGTGTGTGTGTGTGTGTGTGTGTGTGCGCGTGCTCGCGTGAGCACATGCGCGCGCGTGCGCGCGCGCGCGCGTGTGTGTGTGTGTGTGTGTGTGTGTGTGTGTGTGTTGTTAGTTTTGCTTTAGCAAAAATCTGTCAAGTCAAAGAGAAGAGGAGCAAAGGTAAAGCGAGCTCGCGTAGGGACTGGCAGGCAGGGCGCTGTGTGAGGAGCCATGGGCTTGGCAGACCCAGACCGAATCTCGGATACACAGCAGGAGCCCGGGTCAGCTCTGCCCCTGGGGGAGCAGCCTCCAAAGACAGGGTGGCCAGCAGCACACAGCTCTAGCGGGAGCAGGCAGAGGCGGGCTGAGAAGGGGAGCACTATCTCAAAGTCTGCTTAGGAGCCAGTCAGACCTCCAGATCTTCTTCCTCTGAGTAAAACAGTCTAGGGTAATTTTCTGGAAGGAAAAACAACAACAACAGACAGACTCTGGGCAGGAGAGGGTCAGCCAAGTAGGAAGAGGAGAAAGAGGAGGCTGCTATCCTGAAAACAGAAGCTCAAATTCACAAGACAGACAAGGACGCCAGACCTTCGCCGGAGCACTGGCAGCCCAGCCAATGCCTTCCAAGCAGGTAACAAGAGTCTACGGTGGGGATCCAGGCTGAAACTTTGATGAAAGATCCGGAGATACTGACCAAGGAAATGACCCAACCAGGCCACCATCGGTGAAGACCAGAGGCAGATAACCCCACACAAGCACCTAGGGTTGCCACTTGGAGTCCAGGAACCCCACTGTCACATAGGGCACACAGCCAGAGGTCAGAAGTCGTAGGAAGAAGGTTTTCACTAGCAAAGATGCAACAAAGTAGAAAAAATAAGTTGAAGGGAACAGCTATACTGGAAGATGAAACTTTTCTCTAAAAGCTTTTGCTGTTTCTAAGTGATATTCTCAGAGAGGTAAAAGAAGGTGCTGTTAGTGTGTGTTAAGTATAGTGCGTAACAAAATGTATAATTAGAAAGCAGAAAGCAGATTTTTTTTTTTCTGGTACCAGGGATTGAATCCAGGACCCTGCACTTGTCAGGTGAGTGTTTATTCCACTGAGCTATCTGCCCAGCCTGAAAGCAGAATTTTTAATTGTAACAGAATCGAAAAGCTCAAGAGTTTCAGGAAATTCAAGAAAAAAAAAAATCATCATAATACACCTATGCCTATCCTCATACACCAATTATAAAAACACAGAAATTAAAAAATAAGAACAGGGCTGGGCATGGTGGCCCACTTATAATCCCAGCACTTTAAAATGCTGGGGTAAAGAAGATCACCAGTTCAAGCTCAATCTGGGTCACTCAGTGGCCCAGATTGGTGAGACCTTGTCACAAAATAAATTATAAAAAAGAGTTGGAGATGTTATTTAGTATGGAAGTCCTGGTTTCAATCCCCAGTACTCAAAAGACAGACCCAACAAACAAAAACAGGTAAGAATTTTGGAATTCCTTAGATTTCAAAGAGAAAAAGAGTGAAAAAGATCTAGCCGGGCGGAGTGGCGCATGCCTGTAATCCCAGCACTTGGGAGGCTGAGGTGGGAGGATTGGTGAGAGTTCGAGACCAGCCTGGGCTACAAAACTGAGCTCAAGGCCAGCCTGAACCGTACAGCGAGACCCTGTCTCAAAAAGAAAAAGAGAAAAGAGAGAGAGAGAGAGAGAGAGAGAGAGAGAGAGAGAGAGAGAGAGAGAAAGAGAGAGAGAGAGAATGACCAGAGAAATAATCATGGAAATGATCCAGGATTGATTACTAAACATATTGAGATCAAAAAAAGACTAATTTAATGTCTCAGGACAAGTAAGAAAATGGAACCACACTGAGATATCTCTCCATAGAATTTCACTTGAGACACAGAAAATATCCTCTAGCTGGGGAGATAGCTCCGTGGTACAAGGTCCTGCCTGGCAAGTGCAAGATCATGAGTTCAAATCCCAGCCCCCCCCCAAAAAAAAAATCCTCTAAGCTTACTCAGAGACAAAAAATAGACTATGTTCAGACAGTGAAAAAATCAGAACACCTTCAGATTTATCAACAGCAGAAGCAATGACACACCTTTGAAGTCTGAGAGAAAGTTTTTTTAACCAAGATTTCTATATCCAGCCAAACTATTTACAACTATGCATAAATCCGCCTCCCACGGATTCGTTCTAAGGAAGTTGTAGGAAGAGGTGCTATACCACCAGGGAGTAAACTAAGAGAAAAGAGCCAGAGAACAAAAACTCCCGTGTGAGGGAGGGAGGCAAGGCAAAGGCCAGGATGAGTGTAGAGGGAGATCACTCTCAGGTGGACCTAGCAGCAGGCCTGAAAAGACAGAGACAGAGCATGTCTAGTCAGAGGACTTCAGAAGAGAGCCCCCCCCCCCCATTGGACAGAACGGGTAGAGAAGTTGTGTCACTCTCGTTATTTTTTTTTTTTTTTTGTGGAACTGGGGATTGAACTCAGGCCCTTACACTTGCCAGGCAAGTGCTTATTCTCCTGAGCTATCTCCCCAGCTCCTCTCATTCTTAATATGGAGATTTAGGTGATGGCAGAGAGTTTGGGGAAGTACACAGAACACTATGCAAATGAAAAGTTAAAGAACCCTAGAGAAAGTGAGAGTGCAAGAAAAGTGACAAAATCTGAACCATAATCTGGCTCAGATATGAGAAAGGAGACTCTGACAAGAAATCTACGGGCCAGAGTATAGCTCAGCAGTACAGCACCTGCCTGGCAAGCATAAGGTCCTGAGTTCGATTCTCAGTTCAGAAAAAAAAAAAAGAATTTAGCCGGGTGTGGTGGCTCACGCCTGTAATGCCAGCACTAGGGAGGCTGAGGCAGGAGGATCGGTGCAAGTTCAAGACCAGCCTGGGCTACAAAAGTGAGCTCAAGGCCAGCCTCAACTGCATAGCGAGACCCTGTCTCAAAAAGACAGAAAAAAAAAAAAAATGAGTTATGTATAAAGATAAGGAAAGATGAACAAACCAAAAGGGTAAAGAAGTTGAAAGTGAATTTCTCCAGGTACAGGAAGGAGAGCCTCATAGGAATACTTGATTCTTCAAGTTGCAGGTATATATAACTTGGGAAAAATAATAAAAGCTAAAATGAAGTGGAAAAGACACATAGAGTAGGTTTTTCTGGTCAAAGTAGGAGAAGGTAGTCTCCTCCTCTTGCTGTTCTGCTGAGGATCAAGGTCTGCCTTTGGGGTGACCCAAACTGTGACAGTGAATTCATCCATCCTTTCCTGAGTGAGGGAATGCAGGATAAAGGGACAGAGCTTGTCGGACGGAGGACTGCAGGTCACCCCCAGAGCCTGATGTCACAGAAAAGGCACAGGGCCACCAGTCAGGTGGACTTGGCTTTAGTGGCCTGGCCTAGGGCGGGTCCCTGCCTCTCTCTCTGTCTCTCTGTCTCTGTCTCTCTGTCTCTGTCTCTGTCTCTGTCTCTGTCTCTGTCTCTCTCTCTCTCTCTCTCTCTCTCTCTCTCTCTCTCTCTCTCTCTCTCTCTCTGCCAGGCTCCCCCCAGATGTCAGCCTCAGCTTGTACACTGAGGCCACATTATCCCTCACCCTGGGTGGCTCCACCCCTTATGGTGTCTGATGGCGGCGCTGCTCTTAGGTGCGCCAAGCAGCGCTGAAGGTAGGTCAAGAGAGAGCACGCAGGAGCACAGACCGCAGCGCTGCATGGCAGCTAATCCTCTCATTTCCTGGAGGGCCGCCGGAATTCCTGGGATGCTGGATCGGTGGCATATGAAATGCCCCACCATTTCCCGACCACATAATGACACCCCCTTCCTTCTGCCTGGGTCAGCAGATTTGCTGGCCAGCACACCCCTGTAAGCAGGCTCGTTATGACCGAAAAAGAAGGAGAAGGAGAGAGCCTGGGAGGAACACATTAAGATCAAGCCATTTTTTAAAATGACAGTCCAGGGCTAGCTTCTTGGGGGGCCCAGGCCCTCAAGCAAGGATGCAGGGCCTGTGAGCAGAGTCGGAAGTGGGCTTGAGATAGAAGCCTATAGCAACAGCTTTGGTAATTCCACCAGAGAGGGTTTAGATGCCAGCTCTACCTGCTGTGCACTCTCAGACAGGTCCCTTTACCTCTCTGAGCCTCTGTTTCCTCAGTAGAACAAGGCAGAGAAGGATCTTAGGACCCTACACACACACACACACACACACACACACACACGCACGTACACACACACGTGTGTGCATGCACGCACACACATGCACATGCACATGCACATGCACACACACACATACCCTGTACACATCATTACCATGGCTCCCAGGCTACTGACTGTACAACACTCTCAGGTCAGAAGTACAACCTGGCCTGTCTCTACCACATCTCTTCCAGGGAGTCCCTTTCTCTCCTTATGTGGCTGGGAGAAGGTGGGTGACTGAGTCTAATTGTCCCCCATTTGCAGGTGAGGCAGTGAGGTACTGACAGCCCCCCTTTACAGCCCCTGACTTAGGCAGTGCTAAGGTCCTAGCATCTTCTTGGCGGGAACTTTAGAGAGAAAAAGGGAGCCATGGGGTAACTTGGAGACACCATGGAGGTGACAGTGGCAGGCTGGTAGGTGACCCCTTCTCCTTCTGTGTGCTTGCTATTCCCCCATTCCCTGCTCTGGGGCACCAGCTAGAAGTGGGGAGAGGGTGGCAGGCCCAGCCCAGGGGAGTGTGATGGATCCCCAGGGGGCTGCTCCTCCAGCTGGTTCTTTCTGCCTTTAACCTGAGGACAATGGGCCAAAATGTGTGCCACAGGTAGGACTGCAGACTGGAGGAAGGGCAGCGAGTGAGACTATGCGGGTCCCTGGCAAAGATGTCCTCAGTGCCACTAGCCCTAGGGTTTATGAGATAACAGTGCAGCAAGGCTGACCCAGCAGTGCAACACCTGGAAAAGGGAGCCCCAGAGTGGGACTCAGGCGGGGAGGTGGACAGGGGGCTGCGGGGAAGACAGGCTGGTTCCAAGCCCGTGTCCCCCACCTGCAAGCTAGGTGGCCAGGGACAGATCCTTCTCCTTGCCAGGGCTCTCTAGAGGGTGCAGGGAAGGCCAAGTGGCCTGTGAAGTGTGCAGCACTGCCCCCTGTGCCCCAGGGTCATTGCAGATACTGGTGAAAAGCTTGTGACACACAGGCATGCCACACAGAGGAGGTCCTCAGCTCATGGTCCCTCTGCATGGCCTGTGTATCCCGGTCCCTATGTGGGCCACCCGACCATACAGACCTGTCCTCCGCCTGGTGTGAGATGGGGTATGTAGGTGTCTCTGCACTGACCCCTAACAGTGAAGCCCCCACCCACAGACAGGAGGCTGCAGACTCTGAACTCCTGGACTGGGGCTAACCTCAACTCTGTGGCCTGTGTGGTCCAAACCGGCCATGCTAGCCCCTGGAGGCTGAAACTCAGGACCAGCTCCTGGGATGGCCTTTCCTTGTCTGAAAGGAGAGGAGGCTGTGTTGGGCCGCAGGTTGTCCTGCCTCTGTAAGCTGTGACACTCAAGGCTTGTGACTGGCAGCAACTGAGCTTGGGGCCAAAAGGCCAGCTCATGCACAGGTGGCCCAGCTGCATTTCCATGGTTACAGAGCTTTATTGACTCTGATGCTAGTCCCAGGCCTTCATTCCACCCTTTCCTGGGTTTGGTCCCATGGGGCATGGGTCTGAGTCCCCAGGGTGCATCTCCCAAGCCTCCTAGTCAGCTGGATCCACCAACCTAGAACCAATGGAACACACTGAGAAGAGATGAAAAGTGACAAAAAGGGACCAGGCCAGGCTGTGGTCTTTATCTCAAGTGACATCTCCAGACTGGCCGAGTCTCCTCTGCAAATGCTAGACTGACTGGACCTGCTTCCTCTGGAGGGGCCTCCTTAACCACCTCTGCTTTGTCTTCTTCCTCAAGGGTGACAGTGGCTTCCTGTCGCGGCCGATCTGGGGGCTCTGTTTGGCTTTGCAGCTATCCGGTCCCCTGTGCCGCCAGTGATCTTGAACTTGTGTCCCAGGCTCCTCCTGTCTCCCAGGCTTGGACTCTAAGGGCGACACCCTCTCCATGGCACGAGGCTGGACAGCAGAGTCGGCTTTTATGAAAATGAGGCTGGATACTTTGGAAGGACTTGGTGAAAGTGAGTCATTTTAAGAAATAAAGTTATCCTTGGACTGGGGAGATAGCTCGGCAGTCTAAGCACCTGCCTGTCAAGTACAAGGACTGGAGTTCCATCCCCTGTATCACATGCTATGCTGGTCCCAGAACCCTGGGTGCACCATGCCCACCACCAAAACCAGTGTACACTTGTAATCCCAGCAGTGGGGAGACTGAGACAGGAAGATCGCTATGATCTGAATGGCATAGCAAGACCCTGTACCAAATACATAAATGATTTTTAAAAAAAATTTTAAAAATAAAATGAATCCGGGCATGGTGGCACACACCTGTAATCCCAGCACTTGGGAGGCTGAGGCAGGAGGATCAGTGTGAGTTCGAGACCAGCCTGGGCTACAAAAGTGAGTTTAAGGCCAGCCTGAACTGCATAGCGAGACCCTGTCTCAAAAAGACAAAAAAAAAAAACAATAATAATAATAATATAATAAATAAATAAAATGAAATAAGTTATCCAGTCAGAGACGGGTGGAGCATATGAGGGATTGGGAGGAAATAGTACAATCAAGATTCTAGAACAAGCTGATCGCTTTGGAGGCATCTTCGCATTCGCGTTCCACCTTAGAGGAGCTCCCAGGGAGTACTGTAGGCAAGACCTCCTGGCCTGGCTTCTTTCAGAAGAGGAAAATGACTTGTGCATACCTGTTGACTTAGAATTCTAGTTTAGGAGGGCTGGCCAAATAGCTCAGAGGATTAAAGTGCCTGCAAGCAGGCAGGCACAGGGACCAGGGGTTCAATCCCCAGGCCTGCCAGGCCGGCCCCATCCCCAGGACGCAATGAGACATCAATTGAGACTAGGCGTAGTGGCTTGCACCTGTAATGTTGGGTCACTATGAATCTAATCTAGTAGTAAGACCCTGAACACCCTGTAGAGCCCTAAACTACAAAAAATAAAAAACAAATGAAGTTACAGCTTGTGATAGTATGCTTATGAATCTCTTTTATTTTCAATTTCATGATTCCCTTCTTTAACTGATGTTTTCCATTAAACTGATCTGATTGTTTCTGATGAATCAATTGACTGCCCACTACACATAAGAAAATGCAGGCAAACAGTGAAGGAGAAGGAACCCCAGGAATTGAGCATCTATGATGAGCCAAGTACACTCACAGTTATTTTCTTACATGATCTTCTTTATGACTTTGGGAGGTAAATATTGCAACTGGACCCATTTCACAGTCAAGAAAAACAAGGCTGAGACAAGTAAATCCTCTTGCCCATAATTTCATGGTTCATCAGCGCCAAAGTCAAGCCTCAGGTAGGGCTGGTTCCAGTCTCCATATACTTCCCGCTCCCCAGCAAGCCTCTAGGGCTTTGTCCAATGGCCAGCATCTGCTTATGAGGAGACTGTAAGACACCGGAGGATGGAGGCCGAGCTTGGCACTCTGAGCAGCTGCAGCTCTTCCCTGAGAATGCACTGGCTGCCATGGGGCATAGAGATGCCACCGTACCCAGCACAGCCGCCCGGGCTCTCTCCTGTTCCTGTGCCCAAACTCAGCTTCCGGGGAGGGGAAGCCCCTTAGGTAGCCAAGTAATCATGACTTAGGGGGGCCCTCCAAGGTGTGGAAAAACCTAGCAAAGCACGTAGGACATTGTGTGGGAGACTGGGGGTGGTGCTGGCAGAATGGAAACGGTCCCTGGGCCAGGAGCAGAACACCAAGTCCCACTGAGTCACAGCAGGGAGGTGGGGGGGGAGCTGGGATGAGTCTCAGTTCCCCAGGGGGCCTCTGTTTCATTTCTAGAAAAGGGGGGGGGGTCTTCCCCACTGCATCATTCCTTGGCCTATTTTGTAACACAGCAGACTCCAAAATGCCTCTGACCTAAGAGTGAGGCCGCAGCCCCTGATAGGCTGTACTTGTGCCACGGACCCTGGCCACTGTCTGGGCCAGGCCAGAGGATAGGCTCCCTGGTGGGTGGGGCGGGGCAGCCTGTCCTCCCTGCGTGACGCTGCCAACTCTACACCTGAGCTTACTCATAACAGGGCCCAGAGTGCGTCACAGGCTCAGCCAAGGAAACCACGTGCCGCGTCCTCGGCCCCCACCCCCGACAAAGGTATCAGCCTCATTTTACAGGAATGAAAACTGAGATCCAGAAAACGCTGGCCTCGAAGTCTCCCGGCATGGACTCACCCAGTCTTTCCACCAAGGAGCTCAGTGTCCAGGGCCAGAATCCGCAAGTCGTTCTCTGTGGCCTTGCACTCATCCCTCCTCCCGGCAATGCCGCCCCACTGTGTGGGCCTACAGAGGCCACTGCGAGGCTGAGGCCATGGCTGGTCCTGGGCCCTACTCTAGCCTCCCTAGGATTGCAAAAGGACTTTCTGAGGTCTCAGGACTTATTCTAGGGAGACTATGGTGTCACAGCTGAGGCCCAGGTGAGTGAGTTCAAGACTGAAGTTCTAATTCTATTCCAGAGTTCGATGTGACCTTAGGCACTCTGCCTCTGTCACCCTGGACCTCCGTGGTCTGTCCTGTGAAATGGGAGAGTAGAGTTCACAAGGTAAAATGCAAAGAACTGCCCTCCTCTGACCCCACCCCCAAGACTGACCTGGCTTCTGGGTACCTGGAAGTGGAGCCCTGAATTATCTCTTGTGTCTCTTGTACTTTGGGGCTCCTCTGAGCCTTGACTCTCTGGGATGTGAAAGATTCCACGGGGCACTGATGAAGAGCCCAGCAATCAGAAGGACAGCAACAGGCGTGCAGGACCCCAAGACAGAAAACCCCAAACATTGGCTACAGCAGACTGCAGGGGCTGCCCAGGTGGGCAGGGTGAGCAAGGACCTGGGCGATGCGCTCGGGCAGGACTCTGCATGGGGCCTCTTGGCACAGGTATGCCCCAGCTTTTCCGAGGACAGCCTTTCTCCTCGGTGGGCAGCCACCGCTGCTTCATGTGTTTTCCATTTGCGCGTAATCCCAACTCCCATAAAAGCTCCTGAAGTGCCACCCAGCCGCACACGAGGACACCTCTTCCTGGTGGCAGCTCTGGGGGCCCATGGCAGGGTGCGAATGCAGCGCGGGGCTGGCGGCTGTGGTGTGAAGCCCTCTGCCTGCTGGCAGACCCGGGCTCGGGTCTCCTGGTCAGTGCTGCCCGTAACCAGCATAGAGTGTCCCCCGCAACATCCCAGCCACTGCCCCATCGCCTGTCCAACTACTTTCAGTTCTGTTTCTTGGGCCGCATGTGGAGGCCGGGCCCACAAATAAAAACCATCACCTTTTCTTCCCCCCTCTCTTTCTTTCTTCATCGACTTTTTTTTTTTTTTTTTTTTTTTTTTCCAAAAAAGAGAGAGAGGCAGCCACAAGATCTTCTAAGAGGCCATGACATCACAGCCCAGGTGACCGCGGCCCAGCCAATGGGTCCAGGCCGCGAGCTGGCTTCTTGCATCCTGTGAGCTGAGGTTGGGTTGACACTGGGAAGGCCTGGTCCCTCGACCACAGAACCACAAGGCCAGGCCCTCAGCCGCCTCCAGGGCCCTGCTCAGGAGCTGGTTGGCTCCCGCTGGTCCCCACCCCCGGCCACCCTCGCACCCACTGCAGCCTGGGCTCGGTGGAGGGTGAGTCTCATTCATTCATTCCCGAGACGCGGGTGCGGCGCGGGCCTCCCTGCACTGCCGCAGCCGCCAGCTCCTCCACCCTGGCTGCCGAGAGCCCTTCTGCCATCTAATGATACACTCTGCATACACTGCTGTTGAAAATTTGTGGCTAGACATTCCTGTGGGACCGGGAATCCGAATTCTTGGGTACAAACAGAAACTTACTTTCCTTGGGGATTTTTTTACTTGCTCACTCACACACTCTCGCGTTCTTTCCTTTTTTCTTTTTCATAGCCGTGGGGTTGGGGGGGGCAGAGGACAAAACAAAAAGCAAACGAAAACCAACGCCCCCACCCATCCACTTCTAATTTGAAAAGTAGCTAGAAAATATAATAATAATAAAAAGACAACAGCCAGCCAAGGCCATCCCAATCCACCCCCTGAAGGGCTGAATTCTCGCCTTCCTCATCGTGGGCCATGGCATCAAACAGCATCTTCGATTCCTTCCCGACCTACTCGCCGACCTTCATCCGTGGTGAGTAACAGTCGCCCAGGGCCCTGGGCTGGCCTTTTCGGGTGGGGAGCTGTGGCCAGGCCTCCGCCACGGCGCTCCACTGCCCGCCCCAACTGGCCTCAAGCTCACAGTCTGGTTACCTAAATCTGATGGCCACAGACAGCCTGCGGGGAGACAGAGGGTTGGTGGCCTCCGTGGTCTCCCGATGTGGGACACTGCTATGGGACCTCACCCCCAGCTGGTGGGAACAGTGTGTGATGGGGCAGTAGATGCCATAGGACCTGTGCGCCGGACCTCGGAGGGTCTCAGGGTGGGAAGGACATGGCGCAGTTTCCTATGCCATGAATGGGTCCCCTCCCTGTGTCCTGCAGCCGCTTGTACCCACAGCCTGGGGCAGTGGCTGACAAGGGCTGGCTAGCTTCTAGGGAGCTGTTGGAGGCAGGAGGGGGCCCAGGGCTATACCTTAGATTGTGGCCCACGATTTCCACATAATCATTGGAGACAAAGGAAGCTGAAAGAAGCGGAGGGCCACAGGCTCTGGGGAGAAGTGGGGCTGCCCTGAAGCTTGGTCCGTATGGGCAGCAGGGTCTGCAAAGTGTGTCGAGCAGACTGACCCCGGGGAAAGAAAGCATATCTGGCCAGAAGCATTTCTCTTCATGTGCTGGCGACACCCAGAGTCCTGGGCTGTATCTATGAGCAAGGATGAAGTCCGGGATGCCTCTCTTGGGACCTCTGGTTGACATATTCCGCTCTCCATTCCGAACCTTAGGACCTGCTCTGCCTTCAGACCTCCTGCTTGCTGCTTTCCTCCTGCTTTGCAGAAGCCCAAACGGGATGGTGGCACCTGAGTTTAGGGATCCCTAGGCCCCTGAGCTTGAGTCCCACAGCTCGGTGGCTACCTTGCTGAGTGATGTTAGGCAAGTTATTTAACCTTCCTGCACCCCCATCAGAGTCCTTTCTGGCTGTGGCATTTATTGTCTGAGGATGAGACCGACTATACATGGGGGGGCAATAGCACTGGGATACTCAAGGGACCCGTTCCCTAGAACAAGGGGTTCAGGGGAGCCTGGAACTCCAGTTTTTGGGAGTAGTCCTGTCTCTTTGGAGCCAAGATGGTCATCTGAGGTACAGAAGACAGTCCGACTTTCCATCTGTCCTTCCGTGTGTCTGCCTGGCTGGCTGTCGGCAAGCAGCAACTCAGCCAAGGCCTGGGTGGCTGGCTGGAGGAGCCCAAGGCACATTTGGGTGCTTGGGAGCAAGGCTTGCCTGGGAGTGGGGCCATCCTCCTCCCTGGGGAGGCTGAGGCAGGCTGTGTGCCCAGACTGGAAGAGTGTGGGGAGAAGGGCCTATGCCCCTCACCAGCAGGACACTTGTGCCAAACCTGGGTGCGGCTGGTGACAATCAGCAGCCCCGGTCAGCTGCCAAGAACTGTACCGGGGGCTCCTTCCTCCAAGTGGCTGCTATGAGAACGGGTGCCCTTTGTAGTCCTCAAAGCTAATTAAAGGCAGTTCTGTGGCAAGAAAATAAGAGTTTATAAAAACCATTTGCTGGGCCTTTGTAATCTGTGTTTCTTCCTCTGTGAGCAAGATGGAGAAATGTAGGGCTTAAAACAATGGAACCTAGGGAGACAGGGCTAAAACACCAGCCTACCTGGGATGGGTTCCTGATGCAGAGCTGGCGAGGTGGCAGCTGGCAACGTGAAGGGAGCCGTCACACACACACACACACACACACACACACACACACACACACACACACACGCATGCACGCACGCACGCACACACAGGCAGCTCTCGTCCATTATGTTCCCCAGGCAGAGTGGGCTGATCCTTTAGCAGCCCAGTGGCCTGGGGCCTGGGGCCCAGGATCCCATGAGGAGGCTTAGGCCAGGCTGGGTGGGAGCTCTGTCTCCCAAATCCTGTCCCCAGAACCTCTCTCTCTCTCT